>JAHPZR010013754.1:5000-7500 GCA_019787425.1 Platygyra sinensis
GTTAAAGAAATCTACCTTTAACTTTAACTTTTTTTAGACCGTGATCATCTCTGGCTTTCATCATCGCTTTTATTAACTTTTTCCATTCTTCTTGAATGACTCTGGCGTAATCTTCCGTCATATACGCGTCGGGATAGGTAGTGGATTGCCTAATCTTACCGGCTCTTTCAAGCCAAACGCGGTCCCTGTCCTCTCGACAAACAAACCTGGCAATAATTGGTCTGCATCTATCTTCGGCCTCTTAAATTTCTCTTCTAGTATACTGCTCATGATTTGTACTGCGCTCAACTTCTTCTTTGGCTTTAACTCCAACTCGGCGACCTTTGGTGCAGTAATTCGAAGTCTGTCGCATGCTTCTTCCATTTCTCTTTGACTTGCTCTTTTAAGGTGTCAACTTTGCCTTGGGCGGTCTGATCTCATGTAATCGCGTCCTTTTTAGGTTCAAACAGAATTTTCAATGTTTTCAACAGCAAGTGGTCATATGATAAAATGCTTATTGACTGAGTAAGGTCGGGCCGGACGAAAAAATATTTGGCTCTCGGTCGGGCTGCGCTCGGTCCGCAGGCCCTGACCTCGAGCCAAATATTTTCCCGTCCGGCCCTCCCCGGCACTCAGTCAATAAGTACATAATCATCCACACGCTTGGTCAATAACCCATCTCTATCTTATTCGCTGATACGTCAAGAGGCCAGGTGAACAGGTGGTTTATATTTCGAAGAAAATTATTACTTTCAATCGGTGTTTAGAAGTTTCTAGAAGTGACAGCTTGTTGATTATGGAAACCTGGTTTTGGATTCTTGGTTGGTCTCTTTCCATCCTAACGATGGCTGGAAATGGATTTATTATCCTCGTTGTTTGCAGCAAAAAAACAGCTTCGCACCAAAACCCACGCGTTTGTGGTTCCACTGGCAGTGGCGGACTTCTTTGTCGGGATGAGCGTTATTCCACCATGGTTCTTCTGTGAGATGGCAAGTGGGTGTAACATGCAACTCCACTGGATAAGTTCTCTTAGGTTGCTTTTCAGCTACGCTTCAGTGGCAAACCTGTGCACCTTAGTAGTGGACAGATACATCGCAGTTGTCAAGCCTTTGAAATACTTGACTTTCATGACACACCGCCGTGTAATTCAAATGGTTTCCGTATCTTGGAGCATCCCAATTTGTCTTTAGAATTTTATCTCACTGAACAGTCTTATTTTTAAAAGTCTTTATTTCTGGGACTTTCTTTTTTGGGCAACGGTGATATTTTTTGAGCTTCTTCCCTGTTTATTTTGATAATTAACTTCGTATCCATGCTTCAAGTTGTTTGTAAGCAGGAGCGTGCCGCACGCGCCAGAAAAAAAAAACAGCTACGTTACAATACATACATACATACATACATACATACATATACATACATACTTTATTGTCACCTCCCCAATGGGGCTTTTCAGGAACAATTACTACACAATCATCAATCATCATCGCGCTTCTTTTAGAGCTCAGGAAAAATCCGCGGTCAAAATAATGACAGTGTTATAGGCTTATTTCTACTGTAGTACGGAATTTACATCCGCTGTTCATTTTTATATGTTTTCAAGAAAGCATTATGTAATGACAAAGAGTGTAAAATACCTATTCTAATTTTAAACTCCGCCATTAATCCTGTAGCTTACGCTTTCTTCAAGAGAAACATCACGAAGGAGATTAAACGACGTCTATGTGGTACCATCGTAAAAGAGCGAAACAAAATTGAACCTGTTGACAATGGAAATCGACATCCCAGTTATATCTTGTGAAGAGTTTTTGTGTTTTCAGTTTCATCCCGGAGCTAGAATTGCTTTAATTCTTGAAGAGGACAAAGAATAAAAGTTTGTAATCGTCTCGATTTGTCTTCCGATTAAGGTGCCCGAGACGCAAACTGTAGAAATTGAATAGGGAATATCATGATGTGAGCGAATGGAAGCAGAAGAAGTTGGCGAGAACTCAAAATTAGTGTGCCAAATTCGTGTTTTAGTTCAACTAAAGACTGTCTTTAAAATTAACCAACTAAGTTATATGGAAGCTGCGTTTTTAAGTGATTCTTTGGGTTCCTCTAGTCGATAGGAGAAGTACAGATAAGTATATCGATATATTTGTATTTCCCTCTAAGTTTTAGCCGCTTATGTGCAATCATACACAGAAAACGGTGTTTCGTTGGTAAAGACGATAAGTTCTGAAGTTTAATAGAGATAAGTGCCGATGAAACATGCTTCAACTATAAGTCATCCCAGCGTTATTTTTGGCATCATCATAGCGGGCTCTTCAGTATGTGTTAGCAAGTCATTGATTTTTACAATTTGCTGGGCCATTCGGAAAACAAACTTCAAAAAAAGTACTTAGAGCGAGGGCACATATGCAAAACACTTCCTTCCAAGTTGGTCGACCACCGTCCGATTGGTCTAGGATATTAGAAATTCAATATTGAGACATAAACATGGCAAGCGGCAATTCTGTGTATCAAGTGACTATCGTTCTAGGTG
>JAHPZR010013755.1:0-5000 GCA_019787425.1 Platygyra sinensis
TATTGAATTGTTGTAAGTTTTCTGCATGCAAAAGAAATTAACATATGATATAATATCGCTTAATGTTAGGGGAATTAGGGAACAGAGTAAAAGAAGGAGCATTTTTTCGTATCTTAAAGATCAAAAATCTAAATTCTGCTTTTTGCAAGAAACATATTCCGATCTGAATGATGAAAATATTTGGAGAAACGAATGGGGAGGTGAAATATTCTTTTCCCATGGCACAAGGCACAGCAAAGGTGTTTGTATTCTAATCCATCCTTCGGTGCGAGAAAAGGTCGAATTCATTTTCACTGACAAGCTGGGAAGAATTGTGTTAATTACTATCGTTATTAATTCTTTAAAGTTATCGCTTTGTAACATCTACGCACCCAACAATCAAACTGAACAACTAGAATTCTTACAAGAACTAAACAATTGTCTTATAGACAAAGCAGAACTGACTACACTGATAGTAGGTGGCGACTGGAACTGTACCCTCTCAAAGAGTGATAAAATAGGTGGCAAACCCTGGAGAGCAACAAACTATAGAAATCTTGTCTTAACCACAATGGATATTCTTGATCTTATAGATATTCAAAGAGTTAAACATCCAAAGCTGCGTAAATATTCATACGAATCAAAAACTCTGAAAGTGAAATCAAGACTTGATTTTTTCTTGGTTGCTAAACACCTAGAACAATATGTAAAGAAATGTGACATTTATTCTTCTGTAGCACCTGATCACAAAGCAATTTACATTTCATTGTCGTGGTCCAATCCAACACCCAGGGGGCCCGGTCTTTGGAAGTTTAACAACTCTCTTTTGAATGATGAAGAATACGTCAACAAAATCCGCGAAACATACGCTTACACTTGTGTTTATTACTCTGATTCAGTAAGCAAACGGCTCTTTTGGGAAATGCTTAAGATGGAAATTAGAGCAGCAACTATTTCTTTTAGCAAAAGTAAAGCGAAATCAATATATCGTAGAGAGATGGAAATTAGGCGCCAACTTGATGTGTTAGACGACATTATTTGTAACAATTTTTACTCCTCTGAAATCGATTTGGTCTTAAAAGAATTCGATAACCTCAAAACAGAACTTCAGTCTATATATGACAAGAAGGGAATGGCAGCAATATTTAGATCAAAATGTAGATGGATTGAAATGGGCGAACGTCCCACAAAATATTTCTTTAACCTCGAGAAAAGAAATTACATCAAAAAGACTATAACGGAACTTCGAATGGAAGATGAAACAGTTATTAAAAGCGAGACGCAGATCTTAGACGCTATTGAGAATTACTTTAGCAACTTATATTTGTCAACAGACAGCACAACTCAGGAAGATTATGATGAATATATTCAGGATTTGTCTCTCCCCAGGCTCTCGGATGAAGAGCGAGATAATATGGAAGGTCTTCTAACGTACGAAGAATGTAAAAAGGTTTTAGAGACATTTCAAAATGACAAGTCTCCGGGTGAGGATGGTTTCACAGTAGAGTTTTACAAGTTTTTTTTCGAACTTCTTGGACATGATCTTATTGCTAGTTTCAACGAGGCTTACGAGGCAAATGAGCTTACCATCTCTCAAAGAAGAGGAGTCATTACTCTAATACCAAAAGAGGACGGCTCTTTGCTGGACTTATCCAACTGGCGACCAATTACACTTCTTAATGTTGACTGTAAGATCGCAACCAAAGCAATTGCAAAAAGATTAGAAGCATCGCTGCCAAAATTAATTAACCACGACCAAACGGGTTTCATTAAAGGTCGTTATATAGGTGAAAATATCCGACTTATAATCGATGCTATGGAATATACTAAGGCGCATGACATCCCGGGTATTTTGGTATCTCTGGACTTCCGGAAAGCATTTGACTCCTTAGAATGGCCTTTTATAATGAGAACATTAGACACCTTCAATTTTGGAACGAGCATTAAAAAATGGGTTTGCACTTTTTACACAAACATAGAGAGCGCTGCATTAAATAATGGTTTTCTAACAAAATGGTTCAGACCGTCTAGAGGTGTCCGTCAGGGGTGCCCCTTATCACCGTACCTGTTCATTCTTTCAGCAGAGATAATGGCTAACAAGGTTCGCCAAGAACCCGGCTTCAAGGGAATTAAAATATTAGGGAAAGAGCTAAAATTAAGTCAATACGCAGACGATACAAACCTCTTCTGTGCCGACTTGGCCTCTGTCGAAAAAATCTTGGAAATAGTTGAAAATTTTGGTAATATGGCAGGCTTAAAATTGAACCGCAGGAAAACAAAAGCGATTTGGCTGGGAAGATGGGAAAAAAACAAAAGCAACCCTTTACAATTAAAATGGTTGCATAGTCCGGTTAAAATCTTAGGTATTTATGTCTCTTACGATGAAAATGGAAATAAGCAAATGAATTTCAACCTTAAGCTACAGAAATTGCAAACCAATCTCGACATGTGGAGGGCACGTGACCTCACGCTATTTGGCAGAGTACTAATAATAAAATCCTTGGGTCTATCACAACTCGTTTATTCAGCTTCAAACCTTACTGTTCCTCAAGAAATAACTCCGATAATAAAGACAAAACTTTTTAACTTCCTCTGGAAAAATAAAAGAGACAAAATCAAAAGAGCCGGACTTTATCAAGATCGAGGAAAAGGTGGCATACGTATGACAGACGTTGAAACTATGATTAAAGCTCTGAGGCTAGCTTGGATCCCAAGACTCTTGACCCCAGAAATAAGAAACTGGAAAACGATTCCAGATTATTACCTTACAAAATTTGGAGGTTTGAACTTTCTATTAAGATGCAATTATGACGTAAAATATATAGACGGTTTGCCCTTGTTTTACAAAAATATGCTTACTTTCTTCGATGAGTTAAAAATCTCTACTCCTACGACGGAATGCAAGATATGGTCCTATTTAATAACAGAGAAATTCTTGTCGGAGGAAAACCTGTTTTTTTAAAGGAATGGTTTGACCGTAATATTTTGTCTATCCAGGACCTGCTGAACAGCAACGGTCAGTTACTGTCTTTCCAGGAATTTATCAACAAATATGACTGCAATACGAATTTTCTTCAGTTTTATCAAGTCATCAGTGCAATTCCAAAGTATTTAGTAACCAAAGCAAGAAATACAGAGCCACCGGAAAACGAACTATATACAAGAAATAACTTTTTGTTTCCGTTAGACGCCTATACACAAATACAACTAGAAAAAGCAAAAACTAGAGACTTTTATTGCTTATTAAATCGGAAAATTCACACAGTCAGCCAAACTGGTCCAATGAAATGGAACAGCATAACAAGACTAGATGAGAATGCCTGGGAAAAAATTTTCACCTCCCTAAAGAACATCTGTAAGGAGACAAAATTGAAAGAATTCCAGTTCAAATTAATTCACAGGATTGTAGTTACCAAAAAGGAGCTTCATCGATATGGTATTAAGGCGGACGATGAATGTCTCTACTGTGGTGAGAAAGATTCAATTGAGCACACTTTTCTTAACTGTCAATTTGTAAAGATTTTCGTAAACAGCGTAATTGACTGGTTTAACGCTGCCAACAACTCAAAATTTGCACCCACAATTGAAGAGAAATTATTTGGTATCATATCAGGCCCTTACGAAAAAGAAATACTAAAGAAATTTAATTACACGATCCTATTTATGAAGTATACATATACACTAGTAAGATGCACAACCAAGCTATTCACCTCTCTGTCTTTGTTGATAAAGTTCTATTTAAATACAGAATAGAAAAGTTTGATTGTTAGCTACGAAAAAATGCTCCTCACAGAAGCGGAATGCCTTACAGGAAAGTATCAGGTCATACAAGAGAGAAATGTAAACGCTAGTGACTGTGGATGCCAATGTAAAGTACGTTAAGCGATATGTGACGCAATAGTTGATGTTATTACTAGAAGAGCAGGAAACCAATAAAGAATAATAATAACAATAATAATAATAATAATAATAATAATAATAAAAACTCTGAAAAACTATTGCAAGCGCCATTTTGAGGTAACTGAAAGCTAAAATAAATTGAAAAAAAAACTATTGCAAGTGCCATTTTGAGGTAACTGATAGCTAAAATAAATTGCTTAAAACCAACAGACTCGAGTACGCCGTCCGCTCTGCCAGAGTTATCGTTACCAGTTTCTTCAGTGGAAGAAGTGACAATGTTCTCTGCCCCGCCAAGTTGTCCATCGAGTATACGAAATGAGGATGGTAACTATTATTAAGATAATTTGGTTTTATCAACTGAGTTGATAATGTGAATTGGCCACCGTAAAGAGATTCGAAAGCTGACGTTTTGAGCGTGAGCTCCGACGAAGGGCTAACGCTCGGGACTTCAGCTTTCGAATCTCTTTACGGTGGCTAATAAACATTATCAACTCAGTTGATAAAACCAAATTACTATACTATGCTTTAGCTAAGATATATAATATATAGATTTAGGCCCGGCCTAAAAGCGTAGCTCCTTGGCCGGGTTGTTGAGTGCCCGATTGAGCTAACCCAGGAAAAGGTAGAATGTTGATTTGAGTTTTGTAACTTTGCGGTGAGGTTTTCTGTTTTTAGTTTCATAATCACCATACACTCAAAACAAAGCAGCAAAAAAACATTTGGAAGAACAAGTTATAATTCGAATAATTTTAATCCTGGGCTAGCGAATCGAGGAATTGTGCGTTGTGTGTGGTTTATATACAGAGATATGGAGCTACGCTATTGGTTGGTGCTTGGCAACGTGAAAAACAACAGAATAAATTTGTTGAATGAAAAGCGTTCGTTGATACCGTGAGGATTAATAGTGCCGATTTGAAAAATAAATTTTTGTTCTAGAGTTTTGCGGCTTTCTGTGCTTCCTTGATGTAGGGAGAGGCCGCAGACCGCCATATGTTGCTTCGAATGATTCGGCAAATTAAGGTAATTCCCCTGAAATAAAACTGACAATAGATTTTCGTTCAAACTTTGCCCACCGAATATTTATCATATGAGAACTTCAATTTTGAAATAAAAAAGGGGGG
>JAHPZR010013755.1:10000-38584 GCA_019787425.1 Platygyra sinensis
TTACCTCGTGTGGTTCCCTGATTCCCTTTACTAGGGCTAATGCCCAGTGGGTTATTTAATTTACACTTCAGAGTTAATTCTCTGTTCCACCATTTGTATTATTAAGATAGTCTGAGAACATATAGCTAGCGCTATTTTGATGTAATTCATGACATAAAATATGTTTGTCTTGTAAATAGATATAGTGGAAGAGGTATTTTCATTATTATAATTTGTAATTCCTGATTTTCCCATCTCAGGACGTTCGCGCCGAAAACTTCCCACGTACAGATTTTTTTAAAAAAATTTGACTGCATGGATAGAAAATGATAACATTAGATTCCAAAAAAATCGGGGGTCATCATTTGAAGATGTAATATATCAAAAACGAGTGCGAGTGTTTCATCAGGGGTTCCAAACACCGAGAAAGTAATGAAAGCACGAAGCCGCAGGCTGAGTGCTTTTATTGTTTCGACGTGTTTGGAACCCATGATGAAACATGAAGCACGAGTTTTTGATATGGCTTCTCAAATGAAACAATAAGAAATTATGCAGTGTTAAATATTTTCCCTTTTCCGAAAGAACCCGTTTGTATACATGATTCACTAGCGTCCAACCACACGCGCGAAAGGAGTGGCACGGTGTAGGAGCCAAAAATGGTTTACGAAGAAGAGAATTAAGTCAAGAAAGTCGTATTCCCGTCATCAAGGTATAAAACAAATACGCGTAAACTATTTTAACGAATAGCGAATTACTCGGGTAAAGAAAAATATCCATTCCTTCGGGAGATTCGTTCAGATACGAGAGAGATTAAGCTTGACGTTACGCCAAACGGCAAACGGCAAAAATGAAACTTTTGCCGTCTGTCTTTAGCTCTTTGAACAGTAGAGTGAAAACATTTGTATTTGTGGTGAATAGTAGGAGACATTTTTCTATTTTTATGTGATTTCATTAAGGATTAGAAGAAAAGAACATAAACTCAGAGGTCATCTTTGCCGTTTGCCGTCTGCCGTAAACGCCATGCTTAAACTCACCTGATTTACATTAGGTTTCAAAGCGCTGGACTTACATATTAAGGAAATCGTTATGCTTGAGTCTGAATTGTTGGCAAAGAAAATTTGTCCTTGAATTGGAGCAAAACGTAGGTAAAGAGATATCCACCGAAAACTGTTTATGGAACAGTATTTAGTATCGGACGCTATGTGTATTTAAAACAGTTTTAAGGTCATTCCACTGAAATAGAACCTACACTGAGATTTTTCTCAAACTTTGCCAATTGATTGTTTACATTATAGGAACTTAAATTTGGAAATAAAAATGAGAGGTCCCCATGTTCGTTTAGGAGCAACAGCACCTCGTGACCATATAAATCCTTATAAAAGCACCACGATTGCTTGCTAAATTCACGTTTCCGACGATTGTTTTTTTCTCAACACTGAGAATTGGCCCATATTTATTTTACATAGAGAAATTTACTAATCAAATCAAAACGACAGAAAAAAATGATAGGTCACCGTACTCGTTTTCGAGAAAATGTCGATTTACCTCTTCGGCGAGGTCCAGTCGTAAAGAAAAAGCCGCCGTTTTCTAATGCGCGCGCGCTAATCACGCGTAAAATTATGCGCAGTAGGGATGCGCAATGCAATACTGGGGAATGACCTTAATTTCCAATTTCATGAGTTTTATTGTTAAAATTATTTTATTAAAATGCAAGTTCCCAAGGATGCTAGTTTTTTAAAATTCTGTTCTTATGCGTGAATCTTGATATCCAATGAGGAATCAGATGAAAGCAAAGATACGATATCCAAAACACGTGTGGTTTTCATCTAGGTTTTCATTGGGTATCAAAACTCATGCACGTGACGAATTTAGCCATTTTTTATTGGCTATCAAACTTATGAATTATTAATGAGTTTGAGAAAAGGCGTATGAAAGACCATAGCACTGGTTTTTTTTTGTTTTTTAGCTTAATGGAAAGAATCAGCTCGGACAAAAATGAGCCAGCCTAACCCCCAAAACATGTTTATGCGAGAGAAATTAAATTCTTAGGGCCGATTATTCAAACAAAGTTTAGACAACGTTTATCAGTCCGGGATCGTTATCATTTTTGATAACCATGTGACGTCATCAGGAGCCATAATCAGGGACGGAGACCGTAAGTCTTGGGATGCGCGTGGACCCATGATATGGGACAATTTTTCTATTTTTAGAACAAATTGCGCCATCCTGACGTCATATATCCGCGCTGATCCACGCACGTGTCTTGGGCTCTCGCGTGGATGTTGTCACGTTGTGTGATGAAATGGTGAGAGCTTCGAGATTTCACAGCGATGACAGGGAATAAGGCAGAGAAGAACCAGGGCTCTTCTATGGACTTTTATGCCCTGATTTAATGGAAAAGGTGTGTTATTCAGGGTCGAGAATTTCTTTAATTTCGTGCTGTGAATGAATAAAATCTGCTAGCCGGCTAGTTTTTCCCGTAAACTTTTGTGTTTGTTTTGTAGAGAAAAGTTCTGTAAGAAAACTGTTTACTCCAGTATCGAGTTAATTTGTGAGTTTGCCAAACAGTGTTTTACATGACCAAAACCTGTGTTTGATAGTTTCTTGTTGTTTCTTCTCGTTTGGCGAGTTTGCAAAAGTTTTATAAACAGCCCTATAAAGGCAAGTCTGACGCGTACGAGTAGTTCATTTGCATATAGTGCAGCGCGTGCACTTTCAAGTCCGAGTCGGTGTTTTCAGATTGTGAACAAATCGTGAAAAAGATTTGTGTCGTTGTCTTTTGTGTGAGATACTACAACAATTTTCACCAACGTTCGTCAAAAGGCTACCAACATCATGTGTGTTTCTTTCACATAGTGAAACTTTACACTGCGAAAATAAACTAGACAAGGAGTTTTGACTCAATCGAAATCTTTATTCGAGTTCATTAAAAGCGTCATTGTTACTTTTCTGATTATTTCTGCTGTATTCACATATTTTCAGCTAAGCTTTTAATATAATCTCAAACATTAGTCAACCTTAAACATATTCAAAAACTAGAGATATTATATGAGTTCGATGTATGTTTTCACACCAAAGTACGAAGTCTAATTTGTCCTGTTTTACTAGCTGTGCGAAACACGCATCGGCGGACGCTCTCATTTATCGACAACAGACAATTTATTGGATTTTTACACAAACAAAACTTAGCAGCATCCACGGACATAAACCTATTGTCACTTATTGGGCCTAAACGCTGCTATATCCAAACATATCCAACTAGTGTTTTTTTTCTCTCTCTGTGATGGAAAAGCTGTTAATCATCTTCACATGTGAAATTTAGATTGGAGTAACGTGAAGTTCTTGTAAAAGGAACAGCCGAACTCAACTTGATCAGCGATATAAAGCGGGACATACCTAAATTCGGCACTGTCCTCACTCAAACTGGAGCAACTTACGGCGAAAATACTTAAGCAAAATTCCAACAGTCATAAGACGTTGAGTTGTGGGCCAAAAGCATAAACGATTTCGGGAATTTCGGACGCCATTTCCCCTGCGCGACATCCCCGAAAATCCTCGCAGCAATGTACGCGCGTGTGCCGCAGGCGATGGCGCAATTTGTTCTAAAAATAGAAAAATTGTCCCATATCATGGCGCCAACCCCAATACTAGAAATGGCGCGCACAAAAAATATGCCGTTAATCCTCACGCTATATACTTGGGATTTAGTCTGTTTTTAGTGTTGTGCACGATCTGTGAAAAATGTGCACGGGAGTATTTTGATTTGCGATGTGCTGTTTGTAACGGCGGCCATATCTACATCTGTAATTGATGTGTTCCTAGGTATTGAGATGGCGGATGCTGGTACCCATAGAATCAAAACAGCAAATTTATGTCGATTTTGTGGCAAGACTGCGTCTTCAAAAAAGACTTCTGCCAGACCTAAAGAAAAATTCACGCTTGAATTCGAACGACATGATATCGACATTGAAGAGGACAGCAATGTTATTCATCCCCGCCTAGTGTTTGCCTGACGTACGTGGGCTATTTTTATCGCCTGAGACGGCCAATCGGCAAATGAATTAAAAGGTAAGCTGCCTATATTTTTGAGTCCAAGATTCAATGTCCACACATTCGTGGTCCTGAAATATTTTCAAGAAATGCCAGCCAAACTGGGTCAGTTTTCTGGCACACCATTCATTATATAATGAAGCTCATTGTTGGATTCAGCGAGTGACAACAATAGGGTAACAGGCCTACGCAACTCCTATCCGCGCGTAATAGCCGCTTTAGGAAGTTTTGCTCGAACTAGTATATCTCTAAGGATCTGCCCCTTTTGTATGGTACGATCTGGGAATCTTTGAATATTTCGCTAAGCAAAAATCCTGTGGTTTTGGAAGGACATAGGTCAAATGTCAGGTTGGCTTCCGCTGCAATCCGCGTGAAATTTGTAGAGTTTGACACCTCTGTTTTTGCCAGGTTTTTTCTCTCTCGGCTCGTTTGTATTACCAGATATGTTTTAAGCTCTCTAAATGTTAGCTCTGGAGGAACAAATATTCCGTGAACATGTAAGCTACTTGCATTTTACGTGTTACTACGCCGAGCCCGGCTGTTGAATTAACTGTTACAAGTTATACTGTTTGTTATCACGCAAACTAAACGAAATTAAGTTACAGCTCTTCAAGATGTATTTACTGTCACTTTTTCGTTTATATTTACTACAGACTGTTGAACAAGCAGCTTCGCCAGCTACCAAGAAAATGAAGCCTGAGTGAAAATAGAAGCTCTTATCATATTAGTGTCAATAAACAACGCTTTTGTGAACAGAATATTTGTTGTCTACCTTCGCTGTGCCATTTTACTCCCGGAACAAATATCACACGGTGTCTATCTGGAAATTAAATTTGCAGTAACTTTGGACGAAGACAGTTTTCTTCCATACATTTCTGTTTTTATTCCATAATCCCATATGAAGCAAACATAAATTTAATTCAATGAAGCTGCATTGTGATGTTGTGAGTGGCTCCTTTCATCGCAGCGCCCCGTCGACCGGCATACTGAATACACAGTTGCTACCAATAACGTCACGTGAACGAAAACTTGTGCAACGATTGGTTTATGGTTTGTTTTGGTCGAGGTTATCAAAAATGATAACGATCCCGAACTGTTTATGACTCGAGAAAACACGGCTCAGTCACGTTTAAATAATGAATTTTAAACATCGTTTAGCCGTTGTTTATCGAGACAACGTCTAAACCGCAGCTTAGCCCTAAACAACGGTTAACATAGACTTCGTTTAAATAATCGGCCCTTAAACGCTTATGCCGTAACAATAGTGCTTCAGCAAGTTTCCGTTTCGGCGCAGGAGGGAGGGGGTGTCTCCAAGCAAATCAGTGGTTTAGTCATAACTACCAGTGTGACGTCACGACGTATATCGGTGATTTTCGATATGGCGGCCAAATTTTTTGCTTCGTTAACTGAAAGAAATGTGGAAATTTCTAAGTTTTTTGATGATTCGATTACTTTGTTCAATGTTACCCAGGATTCAAAATATATGAAAGACTTCTTTGCAGTAATTTGCGGTAGGATAAGTTATTCGAAAGCCTCATATTTTGAGTAGAAACATACTAACCAGTGCCTGAGACGTCGACAAAGTTAAATGGATTGACAACGTTTTTCCGGAGCCCACGCAGAAATGCGGAGATGTCCTGATCCCAGAATAGGAGGTTTGGTACATGGTATATTAAGTTTGCTCTGTGCTGAGAATTAAGCCTTCAGTACTTATGGTTCGTCTTAACAATCCCTTCAAAGTTAATGGCATGACATTTGGAGAGCGACTTCAGAATACCCGGCCACGATTGCGTTACATTGAACGCTTGCTCCCGTAGTCCCCGCAATAGTGTTGTATAGCGATATTTACTGTTTACAAACAAGTCTTTTGATATTTAAATTTTGCTAACCACAGAACAAAAGAATCCTTTGTTTCGAGAGCCATTAAACCTCTGGTTGACACATTAATGACAATAGGAGACGTAACGATGAGTATCGCCATTTTATGGGTTCATGAACTTAAGAGGAGTAAAACTATTGCTATGAAAGTAAGACGAGTAAAACTATTGCTCCCGCAGTCCCGCAGTGGATAAAATGAATACCGTAGAATTCCGAAAGTAACGGTCCCCCCGAAGGTAACGGCTACCCGAAAGTTACGTTAATTTTTTGCCCTCTTATTAAATCCCGAAAGTAACGGTCCCCCGAAATTAACGGCATTTTAAAAAATTACCCCAAAACGGTAACAAACATTGTTGTGACTGTTACATTTAATGTTTATTTCCAGCAATACTTTCCTTCGGCTTACAAAGCGATCTTAAGAAGTAACTGTTTTCAACTGGAGCAAGAGAAATACAAATAATATCTCTTCTTTGGGAGGTAACTCAAACAAGAAAAAAACCCAAAAGTATGTCATGAAAACGTGATTATCTTCAATGTATACAGATTGGAAAACTAAAACTTGTAAAAATTCTCATTTAAATTTTGGAGCACATGCACATGCTTGACTGAAGAACGTTTTAAGAATCTTTTTTGCATGATTTAATCTGTGAGTGAAATTTGTGAACGCTGCAACACTTTATTGAAATTAATTTGCCAGTGGAGAGTCAAAATGTACTGTACAGTTTTAGTAATCGTTTACGTATAGCGTACCGCTTAAGGTAGTCTGTTTTGTTTACTGTTTGTTCATCTGGTTATACGTTACATTGCAGGAATATGCCCAAAATGGAATGACTTTTAAATTTCATAATACGTACCCTCTTTGTTTAAGCCCATTTCCAGTTACAAACGTTTTTTACCTGTCCGAAAATAACGGCTACCCGAAAGTAACGGCTACCCGTAAGTAGCGGCCCCTTTTGCCGGCAAAATTCGAAAGTAACGGGGGCCGTTACTTTCGGAATTCTAATAGAATAGAAATTTTATTTATCCACGGGATCATTTCACTAAAAAGTGGTCTTATAATGAGCCGTGCACATTAACCTCAAATACTTAAAAACCTATATAACCAAGTACTTAAAAACTATGACTAAAAATTTACGAACTATTTTAACTATTTTAACTTAAGTTAATTATAACTTATTTATTTAATTCTACGGTATTAAAACTCCGGGTTTCGGCTCATAGATGATAGAACGAATTCTTTTGATGTGTAACGCGCTTGTTTCGGCTGATGGATTTAAGAACGAGGTATATTCATGTGTAGCACGCTTGTTTCGTGTATACATTAAGTTTTTCTCTTTTGTTTCCATATGCAAATATTTATTGACTGCGGGACTACGGGAGCAGGCATTTAATGTCACGCAATCATAGCCGGGTATTCTGAAGTTAGCCCTTCTGGAGCACACAGGCAGTCATCTGCCCCACAAAATTTAAAAACACAAGCATTCAACCTGCTAACAGCTGGTATTCATAGATACTCTGGACCATTCACCAATCGAACAGAGTTAGCACGCGAGAAATCAAACCGACATGTACGCCCTCGCACTCAAAAGGATTGTTGAGCAAAATGGCTCATCACATTGAGAAAAACTAACAATGGCTTGAAAGTTATATCAAAAAGGAACAAAACCTCCTATTATGAGGTACTTCTGTTGAAAACTTGAAGAGAAAACGGCGGGCGTTTTGGGTGGCCTTTACTTGACCGGAAGTCAAGATGGCGGTAACCCCACTTGACCCGATTTGTTTTCAATAAAATTTGGAACAAAAAACGCACACAAAACAACAAACAGTTGTACTCACAGACAATATTCACTACAAAGCTTACAAATTTGTGCCAAATTAATGAATAATAGCGCAATAACTTGAACTTTATTGATAGTAATATATAAATCATTACAAAATTGCTTGCCCCCGCTACTAGTAAACTGACTAATCGAGGCGGGGGCAAGGGTTACACACTTACTACAAAAGAAATAAAATACAACTATTAACTAGTTAATTAACTAATTGATTACAGAATATAAAGTAACAATACTAGCTTGTATTATCCTCTTTTTCGTTGAATTCAATGGAGTCCCGACGCCAAATCTGGGCAAGCCGAGCGAAGCTTCGACTTGTTGTTATGTGACGTCACACTGGCAGTGATGAGTCGGTCTCTGACAGATACTCGAAAACAATAGAGTCACCCCCTCCCTCCTGGTTTCGGCGCGATGATAAACTTTAACCTAAGAGAGATAATAAACATCTTGACTCTCCTTTCCTTTTTCAGGTCTTGTTAAGTGAGCTGAACGATGAACGCTGCCCAGCACTCCCTAAGCCAGAACATATGGCGCGAGCTGCAAAAAATCGCCTGCGGCAGAGACTTCGCCCAGAGGATCCTAAGGACCTCGACTTCCAACTAATGGAGGATTGCATACCGGAAGGATTCTTTCAGGCAGACGTTTACGTGAAGAAGACATCTCATCTTCGCCACAGCTGAACAGCTGACGACCGTCGCCAAGGCCAAGTCTTGGTGTATTGATGGTACGTTAAAATTAGTACGGAAACCATTCCAGCAGCTGGTAACGATCAATGCTTTCGTTCGATCAGGTGAGCACACGAAACAAGTGCCACTGTTGTTCGTCCTCATGTCCGGGAAGAGTATTAATGATTACAAAAAGGTAGTTATCCATTAAGTTTTTTATAGCGGAGCTCCGGCGGCCCGAAGGGCCGCCAAGCGGAGCCCCATACTCATATAGGAAAGAAAAGGAAACCCACGCACGACGACGACGGAGTCGCGCAACATGGCGGCCATACTCCAAATATTAGGTTGACAGAAACATACAGCCTCGGTTTACCGTCTACCTTTTTGATTTTGGACATCCATGTTATGATCAATTGACACGAATCAAGGTATCTCCTGACCAGTATCACGTGACCATATCGCGGGCTCAAGAGTACAGCTCATTGAGTTCACGTGTTTCAGTTTTGAAGTGACCGCTGACCAAGTGCTTGTTTTCGATTAGATCGCGGGATCAGATCAGGTTAACTTTTTGAAAACAGGGTAGGATTGTTCGGAAGCCTGTTAACGCTAGCCCAGGATTAAAATTATTCGAATTATAACTTGTTCTTCCAAATGCTTTTTTGCTGCTTTGTTTTGAGTATATGGTGATTATAAAACTAAAAACAGAAAGTCAAACAGTAAACAGAAAACCTCACCGCAAAGTTACAAAACTCAAATCAACATTCTACCTTTTCCTGGGTTAGCTCAATCGGACACTGAACAACCCGGCCAAGGAGCTACGCTTTTAGGCCGGGCCTAAATCTATATATTATATATCTTAGCTAAAGCATAGTATAGTAATTTGGTTTTATCAACTGAGTTGATCATGTTTATTAGCCACCGTAAAGAGATTCGAAAGCTGACGTCCCGAGCGTTAGCCCTTCGTCGGAGCTAACGTTCGAAACGTCAGCTTTCGAATATCTTTACGGTGGCTAATTCACATTATCAACTCGGTTGATAAAACCAAATTATCCTGTAATACTCCCACCGACGCAGCACAACAGTTTCTTTAGAAACTTACCCCCCTCACATAGTATAGTAACATCATTTCTTGGCTCTTACTTCGGGTAGAAGACACAGTACACTAAACAAAAGAACGCCGCTAAACAAACCTATTGTCTCCATTGTTTTCCTCGTTCTTTTGTCCTTTTGTCTTCTATTGTTGTACGTCAGCTGTGTCTTCTACACGAAGTAAGAGCCCATTTCTTTCACCCTTCCCTCTATTAGGCAATGAAGAAAGTAATACGCCTGCTGCCAATTCAACCTGCCGTCAAGCAGATCACCCTCGACTTCGAGAAGGCTATGTGGAAGGCACTAAGGTCAGTCTTACCAACAGCGAAGCTTCAAGGCTGCGTATTTCACTGGACTCAGGCCCTGTGGAGGAAGGTTAGTTCATATCAAAGCATCATTTTAGTCATGTTAGTTTAAGTGACTAGTTTAAAGGAGCAGTGTCACGAGGATTTTGCCGTTTGAGGTCAATCATTACTTTGAGGCTTTAATCATAAACAAAATGCTTCTGTAAAGCTAAGACGAAGACATAAAATTAATCTTATCAGAGAGGGCTAATCATAATAACATTCTTGAGGATTTTTCGAACACGAGAGCATGCCATCTGTACAACAGGCGGCAGGAAACAGTTTCAGTACCTTCAAACTGGCTTTAATAACAAAACTAGATCATTAGTTTCGGAATTCAATTGATGCGAAGACACCTTCTAACTTTTTATAAAGTTGCGAAATAGCGTGACGTGACAGATGCTCGTTAGTGTACGTTTTCCCAAGGAAGGTCACAAATGTTTTACTATTTGTCTATCACAGGTACAACAGCTTGGTCTCCAAACAGCCCACAGTGACAATGATGCAGTGTAACGATACATCAAAAAACTTATGGCCCTCCCGTTCTTGCCTCACCACGAAATCAAACCCATGTTCGTGCGCCTCAGCGTCCAGGCAGAGACCCAGCCCCTCCGCGACCTGATTGCATACATCCAGGAGCAGTGGATAGACAGCACCATCTTCCCCCAAAAAGACTGGAGTGTGTTCAATTGCAAGCAACCGATCCGTACCAATAACGACATAGAAGGATGGCACAACGCTCTGAACCGCCGAGCCGGTGGCCAGTGCAGATTACAGTTTTACCTGTTAATCGAACTCCTTCATCGCGAAGCCCGCCTAATGTCTATCACCATAAGGCTTGTATCAGAAAAGAAGTTAAAGAGGATCCAGAGGAAAAAGTACAGGCAACTTCAGCAGAAACTGTTCGACGCCTGGGACGAGTACCAGACCGGCAACAAAAACGCTTCAAAATTGCTCCGCCTCTGCTCTCATCTGAATGGACCTGCTCGTAGCCAGTGAGAACCCAAATTATTTTTAAAACCCAAACGTAGTTTCATTAGAAGTAATCGCCAATGATCTGTTGTTTACGTGGGGGGGGTCGCTCGGACATCCCAAACGTCCACGCATGTAATAGGTAAAAATTACAGATTAGCATGACTGTAAGTCTAAAAAATTTGCTTGTAGTAGTTAAATTGTATCTGTAAGCGACGAATAAATAAGTTTTTATGTAACAGTGAGTGATTTGGTATATAATTAAACTACCCGTAAAACGTCACGTCGAGTTGTGGTATCTTTTCTGTCTTTTCAATCGTCCTTCTATCATAATGGTCATACGTAACAATTACTCACCGAAGTGGAGGTGGATAGCGGTTGATATTAACCGAGCCGTGAAGCGGCGAAGTAAGTATCCACCGCTACCACCGACACTGAGTTGAATAGTTGTTTTGGTATATACTAAAAAAGTGAGATAATATTAATCAAGTCGTTGTTAAGAAAATACACTGCAAGGGCTGGTCGGTCCCAGACCTAATCGTGTAAACAAAATTCAAAATGGCCGACACGTAAGCATAGGTAAGATGCGTAGAATTACGACCCGGTGGGGGGTACTCCCTTATAAGAGCTTAATGGGGACGTGCGGTCAGCCAGGGTATGTTTGTCGGGATTTTTGTCTTAAACAGGGTATCGAATTTGTCATTTTTTGTCTTAATCAGGGTATCGATTCATCAATTTTTGTTTTAAATGGGATATCTTTTCTTGGACGATAAATGGCAAAATTTTTACAAGCTCTTGTAAATTATTATTGTCTTCCATTGACTTTGACATTGATACCGGGTACATTATATTAAATTTTCATTGATTACACAACAAGAAAGCCACACAATTTGTAACCGCAACTTTTAATCTATGTCTTAAACAGGGTATCAAAAATCGGAATTCTGTCTTAAAAAGGGTAGGAAAATCAGCGATATTTGTCTTAAACAGGGTCTGGGTATGAGGGGCCGGGCCGCACCTCCCCACCCAGGGATATATTAAATACCCCCCGGGAATTACGATTCCTTCAGGCCCATGTGGGAAACTTTATAGTTCAACAAAATGGGGAGTTCAAGTGTTCGAGGTTGGTAATATTATGTTTCACAATGCCTAGGAAACGCCTTTTGGTTTGAGTATGTTTTGGGATTTTGGAAGAAAGTTAAAAAAGACTGAACTCTGCTCCGACAACTGTTGTTTATTCACCAAACCAAGTGCAAATCAAATCAAGTAGGTGAATCAATGTTTGTCATAGTACAAAGGTTACGACGTAGGCGAGATGACATATTGGACGTAGGCGAATCGACTCTAGACGTAGGCGAACTGACATATTGGACGTAGGCGAACTGACAGCAGGCGAAACGACTCGAAGGCGAAACGACCGGCTACCCTACAGAACGACTGTAGACTTTATTTTAATAGGGTGCTAAGTGCTGCAATGAAAATGGGAATATGATGTTCTTCGCTAGAAGACGTTCAGTTAATTTTTTTTATACTTTTGTCTGTTTTTTTCCCACAAACTGCATCTAACCAGCCAAAATTTATAAACAAAAGTTTGTAGAGTTAAAAAATTAACTGAGCATCTTCTAGTAAAGCTATATCCTCCAAAATTGTTTGGTGAATACAATCTTCTACCTAGTATTTTAACATTGCAATTCATAAATTGTGTGAAATTCAATTTTTGGAAAAAGTTATTTGTGGTCAGATTCCAAAACAAACACTGTAATCTGACCGCTTTGTCTACCCATCAAGATGGTGTCTAAAACCGTGATAAGGCCCATTCAGCTTCCCGTATGGAGCCTCTGTGGAGGAGCTAGTACAAGGCCCCATTTATCTGGTCATGGGTATTAGAGAAAATCCTATCAGACTCCTCTGAGGCAACTTTATCAAGTGTTTAGCTGAAATGAAGTTGTCCCAGCAGGATGGATTACTAAAGCCTTTTTTCATATTATATTGTATCTGCTTGGACATAACTTAAACGGTGGATGGGGTTGGATCATTTTATTGAGAGAATTACATTTTTTAATGGTTAATACACATTGAATTCCTGGGGCTGGACCTCAGGAAATTTATCTTTTAGTTTACATTTTCTGTTGAATATAGTTAGGAGTGCTATAAAACAATGAGGGAAGGGACAGGTCATATAAGCATTTACTCCAGTTGGTAAATAATATTAATGAGAGACTTATTTGATCTTTTTAAACCTTAGGTTTACAGCATCTTCCACTATACCTTTGCAAGACCATTCAAGCAGGTCCTTTTTCTGGCAATACAATCATCATGGAAAACCATCTATTTATAGTCATTATACTGTCAATTAAACATTAAAAACCTATTTTGTGTGGTTTTTGAGCGTCACTGTTTGCCAAATATGTTTGCTACTCACTGTCTTGCATGATGCTCTCTCTTGAAGCAAATAATAAAATCATCAATGGAAATAGTAACTGGGAGCCCAGGATGGAAGGAGCTGGGGAGAAATCAGGCTTGGGGTTTATTTTTACTAGTGCAGCCTCTGTGATACTCTTCCCTAGTATATTTCTTTGTAGGTTGGGGGCCATTCTGTTAAAATACTAGGTAGAAGATTGTATTCACCAAACAATTTTGGAGGATATAGCTTTACTAGAAGATGCTCAGTTAATTTTTTAACTCTACAAACTTTTGTTTATAAATTTTGGCTGGTTAGATGCAGTTTGTGGGAAAAAAACAGACAAAAGTATAAAAAAAATTAACTGAACGTCTTCTAGCGAAGAACATCATATTCCCATTTTCATTGCAGCACTTAGCACCCTATTAAAATAAAGTCTACAGTCGTTCTGTAGGGTAGCCGGTCGTTTCGCCTTCGAGTCGTTTCGCCTGCTGTCAGTTCGCCTACGTCCAATATGTCAGTTCGCCTACGTCTAGAGTCGATTCGCCTACGTCCAATATGTCATCTCGCCTACGTCGTAACCTTTGTACTATGACAAACATTGATTCACCTACTTGATTTGATTTGCACTTGGTTTGGTGAATAAACAACAGTTGTCGGAGCAGAGTTCAGTCTTTTTTAACTTTCTTCCAAAATCCCAAAACATACTCAAACCAAAAGGCGTTTCCTAGGCATTGTGAAACATAATATTACCAACCTCGAACACTTGAACTCCCCATTTTGTTGAACTATAAAGTTTCCCACATGGGCCTGAAGGAATCGTAATTCCCGGGGGGTATTTAATATATCCCTGGGTGGGGAGGTGCGGCCCGGCCCCTCATACCCAGACCCTGTTTAAGACAAATATCGCTGATTTTCCTACCCTTTTTAAGACAGAATTCCGATTTTTGATACCCTGTTTAAGACATAGATTAAAAGTTGCGGTTACAAATTGTGTGGCTTTCTTGTTGTGTAATCAATGAAAATTTAATATAATGTACCCGGTATCAATGTCAAAGTCAATGGAAGACAATAATAATTTACAAGAGCTTGTAAAAATTTTGCCATTTATCGTCCAAGAAAAGATATCCCATTTAAAACAAAAATTGATGAATCGATACCCTGATTAAGACAAAAAATGACAAATTCGATACCCTGTTTAAGACAAAAATCCCGACAAACATACCCTGGCTGACCGCACGTCCCCATTAAGCTCTTATAAGGGAGTACCCCCCACCGGGTCGTAATTCTACGCATCTTACCTATGCTTACGTGTCGGCCATTTTGAATTTTGTTTACACGATTAGGTCTGGGACCGACCAGCCCTTGCAGTGTATTTTCTTAACAACGACTTGATTAATATTATCTCACTTTTTTAGTATATACCAAAACAACTATTCAACTCAGTGTCGGTGGTAGCGGTGGATACTTACTTCGCCGCTTCACGGCTCGGTTAATATCAACCGCTATCCACCTCCACTTCGGTGAGTAATTGTTACGTATGACCATTATGATAGAAGGACGATTGAAAAGACAGAAAAGATACCACAACTCGACGTGACGTTTTACGGGTAGTTTAATTATATACCAAATCACTCACTGTTACATAAAAACTTATTTATTCGTCGCTTACAGATACAATTTAACTACTACAAGCAAATTTTTTAGACTTACAGTCATGCTAATCTGTAATTTTTACCTATTACATGCGTGGACGTTTGGGATGTCCGAGCGACCCCCCCCACGTAAACAACAGATCATTGGCGATTACTTCTAATGAAACTACGTTTGGGTTTTAAAAATAATTTGGGTTCTCACTGGCTACGAGCAGGTCCATTCAGATGAGAGCAGAGGCGGAGCAATTTTGAAGCGTTTTTGTTGCCGGTCTGGTACTCGTCCCAGGCGTCGAACAGTTTCTGCTGAAGTTGCCTGTACTTTTTCCTCTGGATCCTCTTTAACTTCTTTTCTGATACAAGCCTTATGGTGATAGACATTAGGCGGGCTTCGCGATGAAGGAGTTCGATTAACAGGTAAAACTGTAATCTGCACTGGCCACCGGCTCGGCGGTTCAGAGCGTTGTGCCATCCTTCTATGTCGTTATTGGTACGGATCGGTTGCTTGCAATTGAACACACTCCAGTCTTTTTGGGGGAAGATGGTGCTGTCTATCCACTGCTCCTGGATGTATGCAATCAGGTCGCGGAGGGGCTGGGTCTCTGCCTGGACGCTGAGGCGCACGAACATGGGTTTGATTTCGTGGTGAGGCAAGAACGGGAGGGCCATAAGTTTTTTGATGTATCGTTACACTGCATCATTGTCACTGTGGGCTGTTTGGAGACCAAGCTGTTGTACCTGTGATAGACAAATAGTAAAACATTTGTGACCTTCCTTGGGAAAACGTACACTAACGAGCATCTGTCACGTCACGCTATTTCGCAACTTTATAAAAAGTTAGAAGGTGTCTTCGCATCAATTGAATTCCGAAACTAATGATCTAGTTTTGTTATTAAAGCCAGTTTGAAGGTACTGAAACTGTTTCCTGCCGCCTGTTGTACAGATGGCATGCTCTCGTGTTCGAAAAATCCTCAAGAATGTTATTATGATTAGCCCTCTCTGATAAGATTAATTTTATGTCTTCGTCTTAGCTTTACAGAAGCATTTTGTTTATGATTAAAGCCTCAAAGTAATGATTGACCTCAAACGGCAAAATCCTCGTGACACTGCTCCTTTAAACTAGTCACTTAAACTAACATGACTAAAATGATGCTTTGATATGAACTAACCTTCCTCCACAGGGCCTGAGTCCAGTGAAATACGCAGCCTTGAAGCTTCGCTGTTGGTAAGACTGACCTTAGTGCCTTCCACATAGCCTTCTCGAAGTCGAGGGTGATCTGCTTGACGGCAGGTTGAATTGGCAGCAGGCGTATTACTTTCTTCATTGCCTAATAGAGGGAAGGGTGAAAGAAATGGGCTCTTACTTCGTGTAGAAGACACAGCTGACGTACAACAATAGAAGACAAAAGGACAAAAGAACGAGGAAAACAATGGAGACAATAGGTTTGTTTAGCGGCGTTCTTTTGTTTAGTGTACTGTGTCTTCTACCCGAAGTAAGAGCCAAGAAATGATGTTACTATACTATGTGAGGGGGGTAAGTTTCTAAAGAAACTGTTGTGCTGCGTCGGTGGGAGTATTACAGGATAATTTGGTTTTATCAACCGAGTTGATAATGTGAATTAGCCACCGTAAAGATATTCGAAAGCTGACGTTTCGAACGTTAGCTCCGACGAAGGGCTAACGCTCGGGACGTCAGCTTTCGAATCTCTTTACGGTGGCTAATAAACATGATCAACTCAGTTGATAAAACCAAATTACTATACTATGCTTTAGCTAAGATATATAATATATAGATTTAGGCCCGGCCTAAAAGCGTAGCTCCTTGGCCGGGTTGTTCAGTGTCCGATTGAGCTAACCCAGGAAAAGGTAGAATGTTGATTTGAGTTTTGTAACTTTGCGGTGAGGTTTTCTGTTTACTGTTTGACTTTCTGTTTTTAGTTTTATAATCACCATATACTCAAAACAAAGCAGCAAAAAAGCATTTGGAAGAACAAGTTATAATTCGAATAATTTTAATCCTGGGCTAGCGTTAACAGGCTTCCGAACAATCCTACCCTGTTTTCAAAAAGTTAACCTGATCTGATCCCGCGATCTAATCGAAAACAAGCACTTGGTCAGCGGTCACTTCAAAACTGAAACACGTGAACTCAATGAGCTGTACTCTTGAGCCCGCGATATGGTCACGTGATACTGGTCAGGAGATACCTTGATTCGTGTCAATTGATCATAACATGGATGTCCAAAATCAAAAAGGTAGACGGTAAACCGAGGCTGTATGTTTCTGTCAACCTAATATTTGGAGTATGGCCGCCATGTTGCGCGACTCCGTCGTCGTCGTGCGTGGGTTTCCTTTTCTTTCCTATATGAGTATGGGGCTCCGCTTGGCGGCCCTTCGGGCCGCCGGAGCTCCGCTATAAAAAACTTAATGGATAACTACCTTTTTGTAATCATTAATACTCTTCCCGGACATGAGGACGAACAACAGTGGCACTTGTTTCGTGTGCTCACCTGATCGAACGAAAGCATTGATCGTTACCAGCTGCTGGAATGGTTTCCGTACTAATTTTAACGTACCATCAATACACCAAGACTTGGCCTTGGCGACGGTCGTCAGCTGTTCAGCTGTGGCGAAGATGAGATGTCTTCTTCACGTAAACGTCTGCCTGAAAGAATCCTTCCGGTATGCAATCCTCCATTAGTTGGAAGTCGAGGTCCTTAGGATCCTCTGGGCGAAGTCTCTGCCGCAGGCGATTTTTTGCAGCTCGCGCCATATGTTCTGGCTTAGGGAGTGCTGGGCAGCGTTCATCGTTCAGCTCACTTAACAAGACCTGAAAAAGGAAAGGAGAGTCAAGATGTTTATTATCTCTCTTAGGTTAAAGTTTATCATCGCGCCGAAACCAGGAGGGAGGGGGTGACTCTATTGTTTTCGAGTATCTGTCAGAGACCGACTCATCACTGCCAGTGTGACGTCACATAACAACAAGTCGAAGCTTCGCTCGGCTTGCCCAGATTTGGCGTCGGGACTCCATTGAATTCAACGAAAAAGAGGATAATACAAGCTAGTATTGTTACTTTATATTCTGTAATCAATTAGTTAATTAACTAGTTAATAGTTGTATTTTATTTCTTTTGTAGTAAGTGTGTAACCCTTGCCCCCGCCTCGATTAGTCAGTTTACTAGTAGCGGGGGCAAGCAATTTTGTAATGATTTATATATTACTATCAATAAAGTTCAAGTTATTGCGCTATTATTCATTAATTTGGCACAAATTTGTAAGCTTTGTAGTGAATATTGTCTGTGAGTACAACTGTTTGTTGTTTTGTGTGCGTTTTTTGTTCCAAATTTTATTGAAAACAAATCGGGTCAAGTGGGGTTACCGCCATCTTGACTTCCGGTCAAGTAAAGGCCACCCAAAACGCCCGCCGTTTTCTCTTCAAGTTTTCAACAGAAGTACCTCATAATAGGAGGTTTTGTTCCTTTTTGATATAACTTTCAAGCCATTGTTAGTTTTTCTCAATGTGATGAGCCATTTTGCTCAACAATCCTTTTGAGTGCGAGGGCGTACATGTCGGTTTGATTTCTCGCGTGCTAACTCTGTTCGATTGGTGAATGGTCCAGAGTATCTATGAATACCAGCTGTTAGCAGGTTGAATGCTTGTGTTTTTAAATTTTGTGGGGCAGATGACTGCCTGTGTGCTCCAGAAGGGCTAACTTCAGAATACCCGGCTATGATTGCGTGACATTAAATGCCTGCTCCCGTAGTCCCGCAGTCAATAAATATTTGCATATGGAAACAAAAGAGAAAAACTTAATGTATACACGAAACAAGCGTGCTACACATGAATATACCTCGTTCTTAAATCCATCAGCCGAAACAAGCGCGTTACACATCAAAAGAATTCGTTCTATCATCTATGAGCCGAAACCCGGAGTTTTAATACCGTAGAATTAAATAAATAAGTTATAATTAACTTAAGTTAAAATAGTTAAAATAGTTCGTAAATTTTTAGTCATAGTTTTTAAGTACTTGGTTATATAGGTTTTTAAGTATTTGAGGTTAATGTGCACGGCTCATTATAAGACCACTTTTTAGTGAAATGATCCCGTGGATAAATAAAATTTCTATTCTATTAGAATTCCGAAAGTAACGGCCCCCGTTACTTTCGAATTTTGCCGGCAAAAGGGGCCGCTACTTACGGGTAGCCGTTACTTTCGGGTAGCCGTTATTTTCGGACAGGTAAAAAACGTTTGTAACTGGAAATGGGCTTAAACAAAGAGGGTACGTATTATGAAATTTAAAAGTCATTCCATTTTGGGCATATTCCTGCAATGTAACGTATAACCAGATGAACAAACAGTAAACAAAACAGACTACCTTAAGCGGTACGCTATACGTAAACGATTACTAAAACTGTACAGTACATTTTGACTCTCCACTGGCAAATTAATTTCAATAAAGTGTTGCAGCGTTCACAAATTTCACTCACAGATTAAATCATGCAAAAAAGATTCTTAAAACGTTCTTCAGTCAAGCATGTGCATGTGCTCCAAAATTTAAATGAGAATTTTTACAAGTTTTAGTTTTCCAATCTGTATACATTGAAGATAATCACGTTTTCATGACATACTTTTGGGTTTTTTTCTTGTTTGAGTTACCTCCCAAAGAAGAGATATTATTTGTATTTCTCTTGCTCCAGTTGAAAACAGTTACTTCTTAAGATCGCTTTGTAAGCCGAAGGAAAGTATTGCTGGAAATAAACATTAAATGTAACAGTCACAACAATGTTTGTTACCGTTTTGGGGTAATTTTTTAAAATGCCGTTAATTTCGGGGGACCGTTACTTTCGGGATTTAATAAGAGGGCAAAAAATTAACGTAACTTTCGGGTAGCCGTTACCTTCGGGGGGACCGTTACTTTCGGAATTCTACGGTATTCATTTTATCCACTGCGGGACTGCGGGAGCAATAGTTTTACTCGTCTTACTTTCATAGCAATAGTTTTACTCCTCTTAAGTTCATGAACCCATAAAATGGCGATACTCATCGTTACGTCTCCTATTGTCATTAATGTGTCAACCAGAGGTTTAATGGCTCTCGAAACAAAGGATTCTTTTGTTCTGTGGTTAGCAAAATTTAAATATCAAAAGACTTGTTTGTAAACAGTAAATATCGCTATACAACACTATTGCGGGGACTACGGGAGCAAGCGTTCAATGTAACGCAATCGTGGCCGGGTATTCTGAAGTCGCTCTCCAAATGTCATGCCATTAACTTTGAAGGGATTGTTAAGACGAACCATAAGTATTGAAGGCTTAATTCTCAGCACAGAGCAAACTTAATATACCATGTACCAAACCTCCTATTCTGGGATCAGGACATCCCCGCATTTCTGCGTGGGCTCCGGAAAAACGTTGTCAATCCATTTAACTTTGTCGACGTCTCAGGCACTGGTTAGTATGTTTCTACTCAAAATATGAGGCTTTCGAATAACTTATCCTACCGCAAATTACTGCAAAGAAGTCTTTCATATATTTTGAATCCTGGGTAACATTGAACAAAGTAATCGAATCATCAAAAAACTTAGAAATTTCCACATTTCTTTCAGTTAACGAAGCAAAAAATTTGGCCGCCATATCGAAAATCACCGATATACGTCGTGACGTCACACTGGTAGTTATGACTAAACCACTGATTTGCTTGGAGACACCCCCTCCCTCCTGCGCCGAAACGGAAACTTGCTGAAGCACTATTGTTACGGCATAAGCGTTTAAGGGCCGATTATTTAAACGAAGTCTATGTTAACCGTTGTTTAGGGCTAAGCTGCGGTTTAGACGTTGTCTCGATAAACAACGGCTAAACGATGTTTAAAATTCATTATTTAAACGTGACTGAGCCGTGTTTTCTCGAGTCATAAACAGTTCGGGATCGTTATCATTTTTGATAACCTCGACCAAAACAAACCATAAACCAATCGTTGCACAAGTTTTCGTTCACGTGACGTTATTGGTAGCAACTGTGTATTCAGTATGCCGGTCGACGGGGCGCTGCGATGAAAGGAGCCACTCACAACATCACAATGCAGCTTTATTGAATTAAATTTATGTTTGCTTCATATGGGATTATGGAATAAAAACAGAAATGTATGGAAGAAAACTGTCTTCGTCCAAAGTTACTGCAAATTTAATTTCCAGATAGACACCGTGTGATATTTGTTCCGGGAGTAAAATGGCACAGCGAAGGTAGACAACAAATATTCTGTTCACAAAAGCGTTGTTTATTGACACTAATATGATAAGAGCTTCTATTTTCACTCAGGCTTCATTTTCTTGGTAGCTGGCGAAGCTGCTTGTTCAACAGTCTGTAGTAAATATAAACGAAAAAGTGACAGTAAATACATCTTGAAGAGCTGTAACTTAATTTCGTTTAGTTTGCGTGATAACAAACAGTATAACTTGTAACAGTTAATTCAACAGCCGGGCTCGGCGTAGTAACACATAAAATGCAAGTAGCTTACATGTTCACGGAATATTTGTTCCTCCAGAGCTAACATTTAGAGAGCTTAAAACATATCTGGTAATACAAACGAGCCGAGAGAGAAAAAACCTGGCAAAAACAGAGGTGTCAAACTCAACAAATTTCACGCGGATTGCAGCGGAAGCCAACCTGACATTTGACCTATGTCCTTCCAAAACCACAGGATTTTTGCTTAGCGAAATATTCAAAGATCCCCAGATCGTACCATACAAAAGGGGCAGATCCTTAGAGATATACTAGTTCGAGCAAAACTTCCTAAAGCGGCTATTACGCGCGGATAGGAGTTGCGTAGGCCTGTTACCCTATTGTTGTCACTCGCTGAATCCAACAATGAGCTTCATTATATAATGAATGGTGTGCCAGAAAACTGACCCAGTTTGGCTGGCATTTCTTGAAAATATTTCAGGACCACGAATGTGTGGACATTGAATCTTGGACTCAAAAATATAGGCAGCTTACCTTTTAATTCATTTGCCGATTGGCCGTCTCAGGCGATAAAAATAGCCCACGTACGTCAGGCAAACACTAGGCGGGGATGAATAACATTGCTGTCCTCTTCAATGTCGATATCATGTCGTTCGAATTCAAGCGTGAATTTTTCTTTAGGTCTGGCAGAAGTCTTTTTTGAAGACGCAGTCTTGCCACAAAATCGACATAAATTTGCTGTTTTGATTCTATGGGTACCAGCATCCGCCATCTCAATACCTAGGAACACATCAATTACAGATGTAGATATGGCCGCCGTTACAAACAGCACATCGCAAATCAAAATACTCCCGTGCACATTTTTCACAGATCGTGCACAACACTAAAAACAGACTAAATCCCAAGTATATAGCGTGAAGATTAACGACATATTTTTTGTGATTGTCGCAAAAATCTGCAAGCAACTTAACTCTAATGACAAAATGAAAAACATACCTGATCTGTATGCAAAATTGCAAGTGCTGTTTCACTTTACCAGTAGCATTTTACATCGTTTACGCTGGTCTTCAGCCGCCATCTTCGAAACACGCGAGGCTCTTCTTTCTTGGTACTTATCGAATAGAGTTATGGGTAAATTACCCGAGCATAATCCTAAAAATAACGAACAAAGCAAAGTGAATACGAAAATTCCCGATTTTTGAAATGGCCGCCATTATATGACATCACATGGTTATCAAAAATGATAACGATCCCGGACTGATAAACGTTGTCTAAACTTTGTTTGAATAATCGGCCCTAAGAATATAATTTCTCTCGCATAAACATGTTTTGGGGGTTAGGCTGGCTCATTTTTGTCCGAGCTGATTCTTTCCATTAAGCTAAAAAACAAAAAAATCCAGTGCTATGGTCTTTCATACGCCTTTTCTCAAACTCATTAATAATTCATAAGTTTGATAGCCAATAAAAAATGGCTAAATTCGTCACGTGCATGAGTTTTGATACCCAATGAAAACCTAGACGAAAACCACACGTGTTTTGGATATCGTATCCAACCACACGTTGCTTTCATCTGATTCCTCATTGGATATCAAGATTCACGCATCAAAAAACAAAAGAAATTAAGCATAAGAACAGAATTTTAAAAAATTAGCATCCTTGGGAACTTGCATTTTAATAAAATAATTTTAACAATAAAACTCATGAAATAGCCCTTTTCACGGTTAGCTTTTCTCATTTGCATTACAATGTAATTCAACGTGGATGCGAGGCAATTTCGGGCTAAAACTGCAAAATAGCCCGAAATTGCCTCGCATAGATGCTAGATTTCATTGTAATGCAAATGAAAGGGTTAACCGTGAAAAGGGCTATTGGAAATTAAGCTCATTCCCCAGTATTGCATTGCGCATCCCTACTGCGCATAATTTTACGCGTGATTAGCGCGCGCGCATTAGAAAATGGCGGCTTTTCTTTACGACTGGACCTCGCCGAAGAGGTAAATCGACATTTTCTCGAAAACGAGTACGGTGACCTGTCATTTTTTTCTGTCGTTTTGATTTGATTAGTAAATTTCTCTATGTAAAATAAATATGGGCCAATTCTCAGTGTTGAGAAAAAAACAATCGTCGGAAACGTGAATTTAGCAAGCAATCGTGGTGCTTTTATAAGGATTTATATGGTATAAACGAGGTGCTGTTGCTCCTAAACGAACATGAGGACCTCTCATTTTTATTTCCAAATTTAAGTTCCTATAATGTAAACAATCAATTGGCAAAGTTTGAGAAAAATCTCAGTGTAGGTTCTATTTCAGTGGAATGACCTTAAAACTGTTTTAAATACACATAGCATCCGATACTAAATACTGTTCCATAAACACTTTTCGGTGGATATCTCTTTACCTACGTTTTGCTCCAATTCAAGGACAAATTTTCTTTGCCAACAATTCAGACTCAAGCATAACGATTTCCTTAATATGTAAGTCCAGCGCTTTGAAACCTAATTTAAATCAGGTAATATCTGAACGAATCTCCCGAAGGAATGTATATTTCTCTTTACCCGAGTAATTCGCTATTCGTTAAAATAGTTTACGCGTATTTGTTTTATACCTTGATGACGGGAATACGACTTTCTTGACTTAATTCTCTTCTTCGTAAACCATTTTTGGCTCCTACACCTTGCCACTCCTTTCGCGCGTGTGGTTGGACGCTATTGAATCATGTATACAAACGGGTTCTTTCGGAAAAGGGAAAATATTTCTCTTAGTTCCTTGCCCCCAGGTGGGGGATAGGGCCGGACGTCAATGCCCGCCATCTGTCCCTATTTTTGGCCACAGCTGCTGCTGCAGCCCACGATTTTAGTCCCAGCTCAGCTCGTTCCTTCTCCACCGTTCTCCGCCATGTTTCCCTTGGCCGTCCTCTGCTTCTTTTCCCGCTTGGTGCCCAGGATAATGCCACATATGGGTTTCGGTTTGGTGCCATCCGCAGAACATGACCTATCCACTTCCATCGCCTGCGTCGTACTTGTGAACTGATCTTTTCGATTCCCGCTCTTCTCCGAATTTCATCATTAGAGACACGCATAGGCCAATGGACTTTCAAGATTTTCCTTAGGCATTTGTGAAGGAAGGTGTCAAGCCTTTTTTCATCTGCTTTTGTCATCCTCCAAGTCTCGCATCCATATAATAGGACAGCAATGATGTTCGACTTGAAGATCCTCAACTTAGTTTCCCGGCGGAAATCACCTGTTCTCCACACCTTTGAAAGTCGATGAAAAACACTTCTAGCTTTACCTAACCTACTCCGAATGTCCTGTTCGGCACCACCCAAGTTGTTAACAATGGCCCCGAGATAGACAAAGCTGTCTGTATCCTCTACATCAGTGCCATTTATCTTTATAGGATCTTGTCTCCTAGTATTGAGTCTAAGCATCTTCGTTTTGTTGATGTTTATCTTCAAACCCGTACCTTCACTGTTGCTCCCCAGTCTTTCTAATTTCGTTTGTGCTTGCGCCCATGTACTGGAAATGAGCGCAATGTCATCAGCATAGTCTAGGTCTTCAAGCTGTCTCATCATCTTCCATCGAATCCCTGTGTTACCTTGCTCTGTAGTCCTACACATAATCCAATCTATTACCAACAGGAAGAGAAACCCTGACATTACACATCCTTGTTTCACACCTGCTTTCACGGTAAACCATTCCGATCTGCCTGCTCCATCGATCACTGCACACTTGGTGTTGCTGTAGAACAATTTGACCATTCTTATGAATTTGGATGGTATTCCATAAGAGTGCATTATCCTCCACAGTGTTTCGCGGTGGACACTGTCAAATGCTTTCTCGTAGTCTACAAAACAGGTATACAGACTTGCATTCCATTCCAATGATTGTTCGATGATATTTCGAAGCACAAAGATGTGTTCAACCGTGCTTCGCCCACTTCTGAAACCTGCCTGTTCTTCTCTTAATAACCCATCCACTGCATCATACAGGGGTTGAAGGGTGGTAAGGGGCCCTGGTGGAGTGCACTGGGGTCACCAGGTGTACTTCGTAAATGCCGGGAAATGCCCACCGTGTCATAGGCTCTGCCACCAAGTCGGCTGTCGCATGTCCTCGTCATAACCCCGGTAATGCAGTTGAACTGCAGCTGAGCGACAACGGCAAAAGGCGGGTATCCGGCGCCTTTCAAATAACGGGATATTGTGGCTAAGGGAAGGATACCCTGACAGAAAACCCTGGCCCTCCAGGTTGGGGGTTGGGCATGGGGCCAATCACCCCATCCCGTAAAAACAAAGATGATTACGGAAACCGGAAATTGATGTCAAGGACACTCTTTTGAGCGTACCGATAACTACCAAGGAACGAGATCAACGGCCTGCTGTCGTACGGGAGACGACTCCATCATCCTGATGGACAGCAGTATGAGGAATGCAGGTGAAAGCCGAAAGGAAACTTGCATGCGGATGAGGGCGTTGACTCACCCTAAGAAGACAGTGAGAGTAGGTTGTTGGAATGTGCGTACTATGTACAGCGCCGGAAAGACTGCTCAGGTTTGCAGAGAGATGGCAAAGTACAAGGTGGAGATCCTAGGGATCAGTGAGTGTCGATGGACAGGGTCTGGAGAAGTTAGGACACAAACAGGAGAGAATATAATATTCGCCGGCAGAAACGACAACCAACACCAAAGTGGTGTGGCCATTATGATGAGCAAGGAGGCATTTAGGGCCCTGGAGAGCTGGAATCCTGTGAGCGATAGAATAATAACAGCTAGGTTCTACTCCAAGCACATAAAAACAACTGTTATTCAAGTCTATGCACCGACCAATGACGCTGACACCGACGAAAATATTTAACACTGCATAATTTCTTATTGTTTCGTTTGCGAAAACATGTCACTGCATAATTTCCTATTGTTTCATTTGAGAAGCCATATCAAAAACTCGTGCTTCGTGTTTCATTATGGGTTCCAGACACGTCGAAACAATAAAAGCACTCAGCCTGCGGCTTCGTGCTTTCATTACTTTCTCGGTGTTTGGAACCCCTGATGAAACACTCGCACTCGTTTTTGATATATTACATCTTCAAATGATGACCCCCGATTTTTTTTAATCTAATGTTATCATTTTCTATCCATGCAGTCAATTTTTTAAAAAAAATCTGTACGTGAGAAGTTTTCGGCGCGAACGTCCTGAGATGGCAAAATCAGGAATTACGAATTATAATAATGAAAATACCTCTTCCACTATATCTATTTACAAGACAAACATATTTTATGTCATGAATTACCTCAAAATAGCGCTTGCTATATGTTCTTAATAATACAAATGGTGGAACAGAGAATTAACTCTGAAGTGTAAATTAAATAACCGACTGGGCATTAGCCCTAGTAAAGGGAATCAGGGAACCACACGAGGTAAAGAAAAAATTATTTTGGCCTCGGTGGGAATCGAACCCACGACCTCCGGATTAGATCTACCGTTATTCATTCATTCACATTCACACTCATTCACATTCATATCAACACCAAGGAGCTACGCCAGGAAATCGTAAGTTATCTTTTTCCTTTTCCCCCTATTAGTAAAAATGTAGCTTTCCGTTTGGCCATTCTTTTCTTCGCTAAAACAAGGTTTTGTAGTCACATCAAATTCATCGGCCGTTGCCTTTATTCTAAAGTTATTCCCAAAGATCTCGCTCCAATTTTCATGCATCTTCTCTTTCTCATTCTAATCAATATCTTCGCCAAATTCAGAGTGCTCAACATTCTTTTTCACGTAACATTATGAGGATTATGTTACAGAATCAAACACTTACCGAGCATTTTAACCTTTCGACACCCCCATCCGAAAAATTGGTTTTTGCCCTGAGCGGGACTCGAACCCACGTCTCCCTGATTAATGCTAAGCCACTTCACCATCATCGCAAGGCTACCACGCTGGCAACGCAGCAGATTAACGAGGTGACTCAGCCGCGTGGGGATCCCAAGGGCCCAAGTTTTCTTCACTTGAGAGTGTATCCTTGCCTTTATAACCCCTGGCAGGGCTTAGAAAGTCTTAGAAAGTTAGAAATTTTGAGGCAAATGAAAGGTATAGACTTTTTTTCAGAATCAAACACTTACCGTGCATTTTACCTTTCGACACCCCCATCGGAAGATTACAATCAGAGCTATGTGCCAAAAGCGTGACGGCCTCGACAAACAAATTCTACAATGCCGTTTTGAACTGTCTAAAATCTGTCCAGCTATCTTAGTACAATCTATTCGCACCAAAATCCAGGAGGTCAATTCTAAACTTTTTAACTATCTACACCAAATTAAGGCCCATAAACTTGAACAATTAACAGGTCCTCCTAATACTTGTGACTCGTCACTTGAAAGCCTTAGTACCGTAGTTACTGTTCCAGAAAACCTTCCGTGTTCCGAAGCAGAGAAATCCATCTTCAGTAGGGGCTTGAATTTTGTTCCAATATCCAAAAAACTTGACGAATTCTCGGTCAAGCAAGATGTTGAAAAATTTATTCGCCGCGTTCAACTTAAAGCGTTTTTCCGTGACAAAGAGGATGATTCTAACACCTCGGACAAAGATATTTTCGAGAGGCTTCAGACTCGAAAATCTAAGAGGACTCCCCCAGAGGGCCAGTTCGCCTCTTTAGATTTTTTCATCAATAAATGCCGTCATGACATAAGTAAACTAAATTTCAATCGTAACACCAAATTTTCTAACCTTTCTTCGGAAGAGAGGGCGGCGCTACAAAATCTTAGTAAGCGCAAAGACATAATTGTCAAAGCGGCCGACAAAGGTGGCGCTTTAGTTGTTTAGCAGGCCGACTCTACCAAAAAGAAGCTTTGCGGCAACTTTCTGACACCTCTTTTTATGCTAAAGTCGATAAAGATCTCACTTCCACTAACCAACAAATTGTGAAGAGCACTTTTTACGATAACTGCAGAAATTCACGCGCGCTCATTGGTTAAATTTTATTGTCCATATGCGGACAGACACATAAATTTGAAATTCATGCGACGCGTCAGCGATCGAGAGCGGGCAATTCGACAATTTGTTATCGTAAAAAACAAATTGATGTCAGTTTTTAATGCGTCTGTCCTGTTATTGACAATGAATTTCGTCATAACATTGTCAAAGCAGTCTGCGGATCCACTCGGCTATCGCCTCGTGGATCCACAGCTACTTTGACAATGTTATGACGAAATTCATGATCAATAACAGGACAGACGCATAAAAAACTGGTGTCAATTTGTTAAATTAACGACTT
>JAHPZR010013757.1:0-2500 GCA_019787425.1 Platygyra sinensis
TTTGTAACATCTACGCACCCAACAATCAAACTGAACAACTAGAATTCTTACAAGAACTAAACATTTGTCTTATAGACAAAGCAGAACTGACTACACGGATAGTAGGTGGCGACTGGAACTGTACCCTCTCAAAGAGTGATAAAATAGGTGGCAAACCCTGGAGAGCAACAAACTATAGAAATCTTGTCTTAACCACAATGGATATTCTTGATCTTATAGATATTCAAAGAGTTAAACATCTAAAGCTGCGTAAATATTCATACGAATCAAAAACTCTGAAAGTGAAATCAAGAATTGATTTTTTCTTGGTTGCTAAACGCCTAGAACAATATGTAAAGAAATGTGACATTTATTCTTCTGTAGCACCTGATCACAAAGCAATTTACATTTCATTGTCGCGTTCCAATCCAAAACCCAGGGGGCTCGGTCTTTGGAAGTTTAACAACTCTCTTTTGAATGATGAAGAATGCGTCAACAAAATCCGCGAAACATACGCTTACACTTGTGTTTATTACTCTGATTCAGTAAGCAAACGGCTCTTTTGGGAAATGCTTAAGATGGAAATTAGAGCAGCAACTATTTCTTTTAGCAAAAGTAAAGCGAAATCAATATATCGTAGAGAGATGGAAATTAGGCGCCAACTTGATGTGTTAGACGACATTATTTGTAACAATTTTTACTCCTCTGAAATCGATTTGATCTTAAAAGAATTTGATAACCTCAAAACAGAACTTCAGTCTATATATGACAAGAAGGGAATGGCAGCAATATTTAGATCAAAATGTAGATGGATTGAAATGGGCGAACGTCCCACAAAATATTTCTTTAACCTCGAGAAAAGAAATTACATCAAAAAGACTATAACGGAACTTCGAATGGAAGATGAAACAGTTATTAAAAGCGAGACGCAGATCTTAGACGCTATTGAGAATTACTTTAGCAACTTATATTTGTCAACAGACAGCACAACACAGGAAGATTATGATGAATATATTCAGGATTTGTCTCTCCCCAGGCTCTCGGATAGAGAGCGAGATAATATGGAAGGTCTTCTAACGTACGAAGAATGTAAAAAGGTTTTAGAGACATTTCAAAATGACAAGTCTCCGGGTGAGGATGGTTTCACAGTAGAGTTTTACAAGTTGTTTTTCGAACTTCTTGGACATGATCTTATTGCTAGTTTCAACGAGGCTTACGAGGCAAATAAGCTTACCATCTCTCAAAGAAGAGGAGTCATTACTCTAATACCAAAAGAGGACGGCTCTTTGCTGGACTTATCCAACTGGCGACCAATTACACTTCTTAATGTTGACTGCAAGATCGCAACCAAAGCAATTGCAAAAAGATTAGAAGCATCGCTGCCTAAATTAATTAACCACGACCAAACGGGTTTCATTAAAGGTCGTTATATAGGTGAAAATATCCGACTTACAATCGATGCTATGGAATATACTAAGGCGCATGACATTCCGGGTATTTTGGTATCTCTGGACTTCCGGAAAGCATTTGACTCCTTAGAATAGCCTTTTATAATGAGAACATTAGACACCTTCAATTTTGGAGCGAGCATTAAAAAAGGGTTTGCACTTTTTACACAAACAGAGAGAGCGCTGCATTAAATAATGGTTTTCTAACAAAATGGTTCAGACCGTCTAGAGTTGTCTGTCAGGGGTGCCCCTTATCACCGTACCTGTTCATTCTTTCAGCAGAGATAATGGCTAACAAGGTTCGCCAAGAACCCGGCTTCAAGGGAATTAAAATATTAGGGAAAGAGCTAAAATTAAATTTTGGTAATATGGCAGGCTTAAAATTGAACCGAAGAAAAACAAAAGCGATTTGGCTGGGAAGATGGGAAAAAAACAAAAGCAACCCTTTACAATTAAAATGGTTGCATAGTCCGGTTAAAATCTTAGGTATTTATGTCTCTTACGATGAAAATGGAAGTAAGCAAATGAATTTCAACCTTAAGCTACAGAAATTGCAAACCAATCTCGACATGTGGAGGGCACGTGACCTCACGCTATTTGGCAGAGTACTGATAATAAAATCCTTGGGTCTATCACAACTCGTTTATTCAGCTTCAAACCTTACTGTTCCTCAAGAAATAACTCCGATAATAAAGACAAAACTTTTTAACTTCGTCTGGAAAAATAAAAGAGACAAAATCAAAAGAGCCGGACTTTATCAAGATCGAGGAAAAGGTGACATATGTATGACAGACGTTGAAACTATGATTAAAGCTCTGAGGCTAGCTTGGATCCCAAGACTCTTGACCCCAGAAATAAGAAACTGGAAAACGATTCCAGATTATTACCTTAGAAAATTTGGAGGTTTGAACTTTCTATTAAGATGCAATTATGACGTAAAATATATAGACGGTTTGCCCTTGTTTTACAAAAATATGCTTACTTTCTTCGATGAGTTAAAAAATCTCTACTCCTACGACGGAATGCAAGATATGGTCCTATTTAATAACAGAGAAATTCTTGTCGGAGGAAAA
>JAHPZR010013757.1:5000-7500 GCA_019787425.1 Platygyra sinensis
AACACATGTCAGCTAGCATACTGAATTGGCTTGGTTACTCAGATATAGGCGGCTGCGGCCACGCTCTTCCCGCTGGGGAACGAAAGTGAAGAGAAGAAGAGCTCGCTCGCCAAACTAACTCAGGAACAACTCTCTAGGTTTCAAGCACGATCATGTTTAAATAGAGTTCTTTAGTAGGGGGAAGATTGATAAAGCTAGCTAACAACTCGGAACGCTTCTCCTTGGGATTAACACGTTTTATTAACTCTTTCTTTTAATATCTAAATGAAGACTGTGCAATCGCTTAAGTATAATGTATTAAGCACTGAGTAAAATCTTTCACCACTTGATAAAACGGAAGCCTTTCTTAAACAGAAAGTGCCGTGTTTTGAATGGAGGACTATCGTTACAATTACGTCACAACTATTGATTTACTTTTAACAAATGAGCGATCCTAGAACACCTCTGATAGAACTTGATTCTATCTGGAATCTACAGTCTAGAATAATACTATAACAAAATGTGGTTTACAGGAACGTAGGTTCATGCACAGCCACTGGACTTGAATCCTGAACTACAACAGAAACGAGACTGCCATTACAAGAGCTGTTGTCATAGATGTCATGCAGGCTCTCTCCACGTTCCCGGCAGCCTTGGCGGTAGGTTGTGGGCAGTTAACCTCCTCCTCGTACTCATTCCAAGCGGGGGTAGCAATGTTAATGATCACGCCATTGGGATCGTCCACTGCACACCTTCTGTGACCTCCCACCGAGCTTAACGGACGCTTCAGAGGCAGATTACGGCTTTGAAGATAGCGACACCACCTGCAATGCAATCACATCGAGAGTTAATCTCTCTTTCTTGCTCTATGTATCCTTGAACCCAGGCGGGAGAAGAACACAAGCTCAGAATGTTGTCTCACTGATGCCTAGAACAAAATTTCAGGCGAAAAACCAGAAGAGAGGCTTTAACATTCAGTTGCTGGTTTTGTGGCAGGTAATTATTTTTTTCGGGTATGAAATCAAATCCGATATTAACACACCTATGATACTCCTCTTAGGCGTGCGATTCAGATTTCCTGCCAGTTTATTGTTTTTAATCATTAGTTTGAAGACTCCAAGCCTGCGAGACCATCTCAGGTTCAAACACCCTTTCAGAATTTAGCCAGTCAAATAAGTGTACTCAAAACTTCTCGTGAAACCCTATCCTCTCGTAAAGGCAGACCCGGGCCGCGCCCTCGTCAAATATCGTGCGTTATAGTTCACCACAAATATTCTCCAATTCTTATTGGTTTATATTGATCAAGTGACGCGATAGAGTTCATCCGCAAAGAGACACCATCAGCCCTTATAGTTCACCACTTAATTTTCTCGGATTCTTATTGATTTCAATTCATCACGCGACGCGATAGTGTTTCTCCACGGAGAGACACTATCAGCCCATAGTGCCCATCCGCGGAAAATAAGCCGGTGTATAGTAGTCATCGGTGAAAATTGTCATGTAAACAAGCGGGTTTATAGAAAATAAACAATTTAAATTGTATTAAGTGGGATTTGACTATTTTCTTTTTCAAATTTTACATTTTAGCCCTCGAAGCTTTCCTTCTCTGGCAACTATCAGCCCATAGTTCCTCAACAGAAACCCTCTGTTGTTTATTAAATAGAATCTCTTGGTTACAGATATAATAATAAATAAACAAGGAAAGAATGCTAATGGAACATCTGTGTCTGTCCTACAATCGTTTATGTATCAGTAAGAACCAATCGAAACGCGACAATAAATTCGATATCTAATATAAAACGGTATGTCGGGGTATACAATAGTGGAAGAAAAAACGTGACTTTATAGTAACCAGGTAGATGCGATGCATGTCAGTCATAAATCGTACCTATCAACTTCACTCGAGGTGTTAAAGTTGAAAGTGTATGACAGACCATGTCCGTCAAACTCGTCCAGCAGATGAGGAATGAGCGACGCTGGGTTGTGAGTAATGTTCTGGGGCTTGAAAGGACGAAACTCCACAGTGCCGTTAGCAGCGGTCAGCGTTATCACCCAGCCGATCCAGTCCACCTTTTTTCTCCACTGTCATGTTCAAGTTTCCGCTGTACCAAGTTTGTAGTTCTCGTAAATCATTGGAGGTGTAATAGAATGCCATGCTACTAACACCTGTTATTATTATACGGGAAAAGAAAATGTGTTAATTTATTACCACTAGCTTCACTAGGTCAATCGGTCTATTTCTTTTTGTGCGATGAATCACAACTTACTTACACGAGAGCCGTTTGAGTGTTTTCACGAACGAGAGATTTCGATTCTGTTAAATCCAGTTTTCTCCATGTGACAAAGTATAAATGACAAATCCACAAAGAGTGATCACGGCGTCGAACATAATTAGCGTTTGCATTTGATTTACTTTCTACGCCTGGTGATTGGTTCAACTAATCAGAAATAAACCAAAACCGCGACTTGTAGCTCACGTTTCTCCGCTCTTCGCACGAATTATGCGTATATGCTTCGAGCT
>JAHPZR010013759.1:2500-5000 GCA_019787425.1 Platygyra sinensis
CACTGACCAATATGCCCGACAGGTCTAAGCGCGTCTAATAAGAAAACACTAAGAGCGCGTTCGTTTGGGATATTCCGGAAGAAGAATATATTCCGGAATATATTCCGTCTAATCTGCTCCTGGGAGCAGAATAGACGGAATGGAAATCCAGGTATTCCGGAATGAGAATAGATCCCAAACAAACGCTTACTCGCATTATTCCCATTATTCTTATTCCGGACTGATCCCAAACGAACGAGCCCTAAGAAAATAATGATGCAATTGTAATGTGCAAATAATACAAAAGGTTGCAATTTATTTTTATTTTATTTTCTCCATTGAAACATGAACAGTTGGTAAGGCTTAGAAGGAATTGAATGCTTTTTAAAAATGCTGTGTCGGGTTTGAGTTCAGACTGTTCACAGCCTCTCTATTTTTCAAGGAAAGAAAAAGCGACACTAGCACGAAGCACGTGGAGGCGGTGGCGGTAAGCGAGCGAAGCCATCCAAACTTTCCCACCCCTAACCCCGTCAAGTTTCCCATTCTGCACTGGTGCACAGTTCTCTCGCAATTCTATCCGCCCGTTCATCAATCAAATAAAAAATGGAGAGCTGTGAACAGTCTAAGTGTGAATCAAAACACTCGTTATACAATGCAGCGTCGAGTTCAAGTGCAGGGCGTAGTTATTATTTCTCTTACCGCGGAAGAATTAACGTTTTAATAATGTCCTCATTAATTATTGTTTATTTTTTTATATTCTTTTTTATCGTTATGCCAACGACAGTTTATTCAGCCATGGACGGTTTAAAAGCTATTTACTTGTCAAGAGCAACGCGCGTGTCATCTCAAAGGCTGAAATTTTCTGAATTTTAATTCACTCTTTCATCACAGCAGCCAACAACAGCCTGTACTTCCTTCAGTGGAACCACTGTCATCCTGTTTCTTCGCTTGTTCTTGTTTATCTGCTTCTTTCTCAGCTCTTCTCTCGGCTTCACGCCCTTCCACGTCAACCTTGATATCTTGAACTTTTCGAGACTGCGCCACCGAGAAAAACAGGGCCAGTTCTTCCTTCTGTACTGCGTCATCACCGTCACGGTCAGCGAACTTCATAATCATGTCACGCTGGTCATTGATGGTTTTCATGTCTGGTGGTTCCTGGAAATTATCAGAGAAGCTATGTCATGCAAACAGGCAAAAAACAAACAAACAAACAATCTAGCTTACAGACAAGCAAAAAAGGAAAAACCGCGAAACCAATCCTGAAATGTCCGGTTTAGCATCAAACAATCTTCAAGATTCAATCTGCTTATTTGCCTTTTTACGTAATAGATTAACTATTTATCCATATCTCAATATAGCGAGGTGACCTCTAGAAACCACCAGAGGCTTATAGTTGAGGTCACCTCGTATCTTCAGTTGAGGATAAGCTGCATATTCGCCAACATTTTACGAGGTAGTTATAACAACGCGCTGTTACTTTTTCTTTTCGGCGATCATAATTTAAACAATCAGATTTCCAGATTTTCCGCCAAAAAATTGGCTGTCGGCACCGTCATCGTCATCGAAACCTTTTTTGTCGTGCGACTCACATTTTTGTACGCAAAAAGAAGCAGAATGAAGGGGAATGATTAGAAGTACATCTGTGAGAATTCCGTCACTCTAATATTTGAAAGGAAAAGGTATTTTCACCTTGTTATTCTTGATGTACAAGTCTCGTATAAGAGCATCTAGCTCCGCGCCGCCAATGCTTCCATTGTGATCCTGTGCGGTGGGTAGAAAATAAAAATCGGAAATTAATACAAGGCTGGATTGAAAATATCCTCATGGAGGAGATAGCCAGATTCAAAAGGCAAAAGAAAAACACAGAAGCTTGAATACAGCTTAAATTTAAAAAGAAGTATTTAGAAGAGGAACACTTGAGAAGCAAATTGAGAAGTAAATTCACGTACCTGATCGTAGTGGTACCAGATTTTCTCAAAATCTTGTCTTGTGAGATTTTGCCTGATCTGTTTGCAAAGAATATAATGGTGTTTAAGAGGCAATATTGGATAGTCGGCATTGCCGGAATCAAAACTTTTAAAAGGAGAGAGCATTTTACCTCGAATTTTGAGAGGAAATTCTCTTCAACGGGCAGAAGTCTGTTGATGAAGAAAATAGCAAACTGTCACCGATGATAAATGAAGACAAGTTTCAAAAAGACAGTGGAAAGTCTCTGTTTTTTACTACTTGACGCAACAGAATTACAAAAAAAAACGACCCAGCAGCAGCAAGTCCAGAAAACTATACAGTGACAATAAACTACGAGAAGTCCCTCTTTCGCTTAGTCCGTCGTGCGTGCGTGACGCGGGTTTTTCGCGTCACGCACGACGGACTAAGCGAAAGAGGGACTACTCGTAGTCCACAGTAACACTAACTTAGCCATCTCGGATAACTCTATCTCTCCGTCTTTGTTCTTGTCAAATGATTCCAACTGAAACAAGAAAAATAGTTTTGAAACCGTGTCAAACCACAGTTATATTTT
>JAHPZR010013760.1:0-5000 GCA_019787425.1 Platygyra sinensis
AATTGAAAAACTTGAGGACACATACCGTAAATCTTACAAATTAGCGCTCCCTCCCCCCCCCCACTTCTCCAAAAAACACCCCCTTCGAAGCGTCCCCCCTACCTCGAATAAGCGACCCCTCAATTTGCGAAATAGTAATGAAACAACAAAAGGATGTGTAGTTTTCGTCACGTGGTATTAGATTTGTACATTGTTTTAGTTTGTGAACGCGTTCAGTTAACACGTTAAGCGGTAAGCCATTAACGGTGCGGTTTAAACTTAAAGATCAGCTTTTTATGTCGATAAAAGCTTAGTGTTGTTGTTGATGTTGTTGTTGTTGTTGTTGTTGTTGTTGTTGTTTGTTGTTTTACGCGCAGGTGGTGTATAAAAATGAATGATCATGTCAGGCCATAGGCTCGATTCCGCTTCTCTCGCGTCTGGTCTGCGTTCCTAGTCAGCTGGCCACGATTTGGGAGAAATTAATTAGGCGCCACCTTCGATTGAGCGCTCTCCTGGAATGCTTGGGGACCGGAGTTACTGTTCATTGTTCTATTAATGGGGTCCTCCATTCAAATATGTTGCGTTTGCTAAGCAGAAACTGTCTTTTCGGAAACCCTCAGCACTCAAAAGACTTGAAATCGCCTGAATTTTTGCGACACTTATTTTCAACTGATGTCGCTCTAATATGTTTAACTTAGAAAATCTGGGCGCTGCACATTGGTGGCCATATTTTAGCATAGCAACCATCATTATGATGGTTGCTACACTTATGACCCATCAAAATTCCATGAGTTTCCATGACTTTTTCCATTACTTTTTGAAATATTCCATGACCTAAGTTAAGCTACTGCCCTCCGGCAGTAGTGTCAAAACAATCATTTATTCAGCTGAAATTACATTTGATTTTTTGGACTCGCCAGTTAATTTTTCAACTTTGGATCTTAATGCCTTTCATTCATAGAAAACATACTGATTTTCCATGACTTTCCATGACCTACACCTAAATTTCAGGACTTTCCAGGCCTGGAAAATGAAATTGCAAAATTCCATGACTTTCCAGGTTTTCCATGACCTGCACGAACCTGATCATAGTAACGATTATTTGCAATAACCAATACAGAATAGGTTATTGACACTATTCACACTTTTCTTGGTCTTCTCTGGAAATCTTTCAAGTCGCATAGAATGAGAAGACTGAAATTAATGTGATAAATATTCTTTCCATTTCTATCTTACACCGCCCATTAAACTTGACTACCATTTCGATGATTGGTGACTATTTGCATGAAACATTTATGTAACTCCTTGCAATGCAAATTCCCCGGCTTGCATAAAGCTACTTTTGAAATAAACATTAGGGACGGACCATTAGAAAAGTGATGGGGGGGGGGGGGGGGGAGGGGAAAAAAACAAAAAAAAATTCATGCAAGGGAAATTGCCAAGAAAAAAAATTCGTGCAAAGAAGAAGGTAAAGAAAAAAAAATCATGCAGAAGGAAGGTCCAGGTCCGGTTGCTATGGCGTGACGTCATTTATCTGTTAGGTTGCTGTCATCGCAAGAATTTTGCGGTTCTATTGTGGTTTGCGATAATTGCTTTCAATATTAAAAGAAACTGTGTACTCAGAGGAGGTTAGACACGGTCTAAAAGGCATCATGGTTGGTCGTATTAGCGAATCACGAACGCTCTTTTATCGTGGGCATGAAATCAACATGGCGGGCTTCTAGGAAGAAGTGAGTATCAATATTGATCATTTTTACCTTCTTGTTTTTAGCTTTGCGATTTCAAACCCACCGGACAAGTTCGAGTTGGTACTGGGCTATTTGCTGGAAACTTCTTGACTCTATACTTGATTTCTAAGACAAGTTAGGACTTGACTTCGGTGCTTCACTGTCGGCCTTTGTTACGCTTCGTGAATTACATTTTGTCGATTTCTCTCCAAACCCAAACTTGTCAGACTTCTAAATTAATATACATTCCAAAGTAAGTTAATTTCCTAATAGAAAATGATCAGGCGCCCCTAAGCGCCCCTCTGGTTAGCGAATTATACGATGCTGAAGTTGGTGAATTTTTGCCACTGTTTGCCTCTCACGCTATGAAATGTCACGAAGAACCCGCGAAGTTGTGCGTGCAGTCCGTGTAATCTCCTGGTTTAGGAAAAGCAAATTTAACAACTTTTCTTCATTTTAACACATAAAATCATATAATGAATTATTTCTTGTTCTGAACCAATGGAGTTTTTAACCAAGAATAGTTATAAATTGTTTTTAAGATGTCGCACCTCTCACCGTTTTCCTGCTATACATCTGCGTACATGCATTCGTCTAAAGTTTGAGATTTTTTGGCGGTAAATAGGACAGCACAACCGCCAAATACTAAGGGAAACCTAGTTGTTTTCGTGGTATTTGTATCCTTTAACTCGCTTTATTTTCGTTGCATTGATGTTATTATTTTTATGTCTGGTACCTGGTATATTGCTGTATTTTTACAGGTTAACTTTAATTCAGGGAAAAAGTTGCCTCTTTATGATGAGGGAAAATTAACAACAAATTATCCAGTTGTTCAAGCAATTCATTTGTTGCTTCTGTGATATTTAAAAGTTCTCGTACACATAGGTCAATGTTTCTTTGCAATTCTTCTCAACAGGTATCAGAGTATACACAGTTGATTAAGAAATGATTACCATGGATGTTAATTCATAACCAGTGTTGTAACCAGGAGCTGTGGAATGAAAAGAGACATCCTCTATTCATATGCAGTCTCTACAATGCTCGATGAGCTCGCCTTTATGAGAAGGAAACAGCTTCCAATATCAATTATTTACTTTCATATTTTGGAAAAATTTGCTCCAAATTATTCGAATATCAGGTTGTTTAAATTATGTTATATTCTATGATGCATTTCTTGACCGCCAGTTTCAGGCTGTAAGATAAATGAAGGCTTCGGTGGAAAAAGGGCGTTAGGTTTTTTACTGAAAAGTGAACTTTGTCAAAAACGCTCCAAATTTCGCATGTAGTTTTGTTTCCGTGTGTCAAACAATGTTCTGCATGTTTTTTCCCTGAAGTTTGCTTCCTTTTTGAGATATTACGTATGCAAAAAACACATCCTCTGGGGACCTTTTGTTGAATAGAAAACAAAAGAAACCTTTTGTTTCGCTAAGCGATGAACTCACTATAACACCTTAAGCTCTTACTACTGCTTCGTTAGCACAAGCGGATGAGGCGCTGAACGGGCCAGATTCGAATTTGTTTTGCCGTGACGCCGTTCGATACGAGGTCGCTCAATTTTTTTTTCGCTCTGTTCCTTTTCTTTTTTTTTGAAAAATGAAGATATCTATTTTTAAAAAAATGCGTATACAGCGGGAATCTGGAGAGATTTTTTTATACAGGTTATTGTGACGTGAGACAACACGTGAATTTCGATCGAGCGTCAAAGCAAAGAGAAGTGATGCATGATGCAGTACAGCTCTTTCGACTAATATCTTAAGCATTGTTCTTGCCCAAGAATAAAACCCTGTCGTGAGTTGTGGCCCATTTGCCAAGCGTTGCTAGCTTCAAAGTTTGGAAAATGAGAACTGCTTTTAGACTTATAAAATTTTTCTTCCATCATCCTCCATGTTTGCCCGCGCACGAGGTGTAACAGAACCTTCCCGGCATGCATTTCGATCACGTTCGGCAAGACGAGCCAAGACAAGACAAGACAAGACAAGACTCCGTAAATCACAATAATATTTAACTAATTACAGAGCGTGTTTTTTTCCTTTTTTATTCCAACATAATAATGGCCAACAAGAAGCTATCGATTGATTCAAACATAGATCTGTGATCCAGGTTGCGTTGATTTTACTTCAAATCGGCATGATTTGTAGTGTTCTAAACTTCTGGGATCAGGGGCCATGCAGATGTAAGGAGAGAGACCTGTACGTTGCACAGAAGGGTTAATCTGTTAAAGCTGATTTCCAGTCCGTACTGCGCACTCTCGAGAGTTTGTTTACGACTTTTGTTTTGTTTCATGTAAGACGTCACAAAATGTAGCATTTCGCATCTAATTACATGAAGTAAATTCAAACTTTCATGTCAACCGCCATTTTCGACGCGAAGCTTTATGCTTCATTCTTCCTGATATATCACTTGATGAAAAACTTCACAGCTGTAAAAATCAATGAAGCTGTTGGAAAAAGAGTTTGAAAGGTCTCAAAGATAAGGTATGTGATTCTTAACGAATAACATCGATTCGCATTCCATCGAGTGAGCCGTTTGTAATGTTTATAAACATTAGGTTCTGAGACTGCGCAGTACGGACTGGAAATCATCTTTAATCTGTCAGCCCTACATTTTTAAGCTTATACGTTGCAGGCAGTTAAAATGAAATAGAGATCCTTGCTGTGACGCTTTAAAGTGAAATCAACATTTTAACCTATTTAGGCCCGAAATCGCCGTTTTCGAGTTTACGTGCTGGGTGAAATGAACAGCTTGCTGGATTTGAAGTGAAATCAACATCCTTGCCGTCATGCCTTAACGTGAAATCGCGTAAACTGAACATTTGGCTGTAATTTGAGTGAAATTAACGTCTTTGCGGTCGCGTGATAACGTGAAATCACAATTTTAACGGTTTTAAAAACCTAAAATCAACATTTTTTAAGGTTACATCTTGATTGTTTTCCTTGGCCTAACACTGCACTAACCCTAACGCGTCCTGACCTTAACTCTAACGTTATTCGAAGCGCTAACCCTAACAATGAAGCGCTAGCGCTAACCCTAGGCAATACCCCTCACCCTAGTTTCAAGCGGTAACACTAAACGTTAACTCTAAGACTAACCTTGTTCCGTAACCCTAGTTTCAAGCGGTAACCCTATTTCAAGCGGTAACCCTAGTTTCAAGCGGTAGCCCTAAGCGTTAACTCTAAGCCTAACCTTGTTTCGTAACCCCAGTTTTAAGCGGTAACCCTAGTTTCAAGCCGCAGCCCTAAGCGTTAACTCTAAGCCTAACCTTGTTCCGTAACCCTACTTTCAAGCGGTAACCCT
>JAHPZR010013760.1:7500-35000 GCA_019787425.1 Platygyra sinensis
AGGCAAAGAGTTTACCTAAAATTGTGCACTATCTCACATCATTATGACATGCATGTACATGTAAGGTTTCCATGACCAGATTTAGGTACAGTATTGCAAAAGCTTACACATTAGTAACTATGACATCACTCAAAAAAAAATTATCTTTATTTGCAAACAGATCTTTACTAGTAAACTCCTTGCACAGTCCTTAATGTTACTAACTTCTGTTGATAATAACTATATCTCAGGCAATGATACATATGACATGTTGGCACAGTGCATAAACAGTGTTTCTTGAGTTCACTATAAAATAATAGAGTAGAACATTTGAGCATTTGAACGTATCATTAAATATAAACAACAGACAACCTGAAGTAAATATAAGCAATTTGCATTCAAGCTTGGGTGAGCTAAAATTTTCAGTCGCGACTCATTCAAGGCAATTCGATGAGAAGCGTAATTAAACCTGCATTACTCGGAAGCACAGGTATTCAAGTGTTGCCATACGTTACAATGCGGCAGGATATGTAGAGGAAATAGTTGTAACCATCTATCTGCGTTTGTAGGATCTCGATTGATCGGTCGATCGCGTGTGGGCTCATCTTTACTCTGGGACTCGATCAGAAAAAGCCATGATTTTGTTGTCTTCATCGATCACGATGTGAAGGTAAGGTAATCCAGAGAATTGTGGGGCAGAAGAACGTTCGATGTCCAGCATTTATATCGAAAATATGAGCGAAATTCCGCTTTAAGCGTATCTTCGGTCGCCTGGTCAGAGATCCGAACGCCTCGAGAGCTCGCCTACAGTGAAGCCCATTGGATTATTTACCCATGCTGCATTTCGGACCGTGTCCAACCTCCTCTGCTGTGTACTATAAGTAACCTGGTAATTTTCAGATATGATCTGGCCGCATAATTTATTTTTTAATAATAAATTTTCACAACGCGGGATTATTGTTCGCTTGCACATAATAGAGACTTCCATTTCCAATGAACCCGTCATCGGTCATTGAAAACGGGCACAAAACGAGACTTGCCTCCCGAATTAGAAGATATGGTGTTTCTCCTGACGCATTTGTGCGAAATTGATCCAGTTTTCAGTCGAATTTTCCTCGTGGAGTTATGAAGGCGCGCTTGTTTTCCTTTCGCGGGAAGAACAATAGAGAAGCTGCCCCTGGATACACGTTTGGATTTGTTGTTGCGCAAACCATAACAGTTTGAAACCAAAACCGACAACCGCGATTGGCTTGTACATGAATTCAATCACCTGAGAACGACAGAGGGAACCAAAAAGTGTCTTCAGCTAGCGCTAGCCGTGACCAACCTCGTAGAGCATCGAATCAAGACAGCAAGAAGAAGGTACCAAGTTATATCATTAGATTAATCTTTCATTTATATGATAATTAACTTACACGGATTGTCATGCTTTTAGATAGTATGGGGACTAGACAGGTACTAAAAATCACTCTTTTCATTTGCGAGTTAGACCCTATACTGAGTCCATCGTACAATAGTTTTCTGAAAGACAATTATTTCGGATACATAAAAAATCCGTAAAGGTACATATTATAAATGCTCTCTGGTTTGCCCACGCAAACGTCAACGTAGAATTGACGTTGCCGAGGGTTAGAGGATATTTTCGGGTTCACCCAGGCTGAAGTCCATGCAACACAGTTGCTGATGAGTGCTTCAAGATATGTAACAAAATCGTCAAAGTTATTTTTCCGACGTGCGTGACGTACATTATAGGAACATGTTACATATCCTTTCAGGTTCATCCAGGCTGAAGTTCACGAGTAATTCGATCGAGATATGTAACAAAATCGTGATAGACATTTTTCCGTCGTGCTTGACATTATAGGAACATGTTACATATCCTTTCTGGTTCACCCAGGCTGAAGTCCATGCAATACAGTTGCTGAGTGCTTTGGGATATGTAACAAAATCGTCAAAGTGTTTTTCCGTCGTGCGTTGCATTATAGGAACATACTGTGGTGGTTCTGGTTCACCCAGTCTCACTGAAGTCCATGCAGTACAGTTGTTGAGTGCTTCTGGATATGTAACAAACTCGTGATAGTGATTTTTCGGTCGTGTAGTTTCCAGAATCGCTTCGCATTACTTGAAAACAATAAGATTATGAGCTCGTGATTTCTATCACGCATAGTAATCGTGAGCGTAACCTCTTGAGAGGTTTTTGAAAACCTCGTTGCAATAATTTTTGAGAATTTCTGACTGCATAACATAAACTGATTTCAAAGTGTCTGGACACATGACGCGTTTTGTGGAACACAAACGATCACTGCCAGGGATATGATTACACTGGAATGTTACAAGCCACTGGTATCCCGTGGAGATGTAGAACTAAAAGTTCTTCATCTCCACGGGATCCAAGCTAAGGTCTGTTTTTGGTTGCAAAGAACGCCTGGCTCGTTGTGCTACAACATACACTGTATACTGTATTGTAATGGAAATAATAAAATAAAATTTGTAATAAATTAATATTAGAATCTGGTATCTTTGTAAATATTATATGCTATAAAATTCGTTATGCTCAGAATAAAAATTAGAGGATGAGTCTTATCCCCTTGAACAGGACCGTGCCTTGAATAAAAATTCTATAATACAATGAAAAAGTCATTCATACGTGGTAGTTAGTGTTAACCACATAAACAGCAACATTAACACTGCCACTGGTACTTTTTAAAAAAAAAAAGAACCACAAAGTGTGGTTTTCATTGGCAGGCAGACTATCTTCGCTCTAGGACATACTCGTCTGAGCAAAACTGCTAAGGTTTACGTGTCGCTATCGTAAACCCGCAAAGGAGAGTCTGTGTTGGCCTGTCTATTAACTTTTCAAAAAGGTAAATCGTTCAAAGACACTCGCCAGAACAAAAGTTTAGAGGCTTACGTGCCGCTATCGTAAAACCACATAGGAGAGTTTGTGTTGGCCTGTCTATTAACTTTTCAAAAAGGGAAATCGCTCAAAGACAAACTCGCCGGAACAAAACTTTAGAGGCTTACGTGCCACTACCGTAAAACCACATAGGGGAGTTTGTGTTGGGCTGTCTATGACCTTTTCAAAAAGCAATATTTGTCTGAAAACAACATTCGCGCAGAGGATTTCACTTGAAAAAAAATTCCTGCACAAGCCGTGAGCGAAAAAAAAATTCGTGCAAGCTGAAAATTCTCCTCACCCCCCCCCCCCCCCATCACTTTTCTAATGGTCCGTCCCTTACTTTTTTTTTCATTTTTATGTTAACACAAAATAAGAGACAAATTGAACATATTGAGCTTACACATTTTTTAGTAAGACTTGACGTTTCGTATGTACTCTACATACAATTTCCCATGAACAAAAGTACTTGATGTTACCACCGTTTTCGTTGATACGCGACTTTGGAAAACAAAACACCCGCGGAAACGTTTCCAAAATTTCCGTCAATCATACATGTTATCGACAGATCGGATTGAAATCCACCAATCACAGCCAGCTGGCGTGACGTAAAGAAGGTCTGAACGTCACACTAGTGGCTGTGATTGGTGGATTTCGATCCGATCTGTAGATAACACGCATGACTGACGGAAATTTTGGAAACGTTTCCTCGGTTGTTTTGTTTTCCAAAGTCGCGTATCAACGAAAACGGTTGTAACACTTTACGGATTGTGGGATGCGGGGTTTAGGTTTCAGTCCGCGGGCTGCGGGTTACGGGCTGCGGGTTGCAAAGGAACCACCTGCAACATGGTAATGTTATATCATAAACTCTAGTTCATCCCTAACAACATGTAGAAAATCATGGCTAAGCGTTTTGCAAATCATGTATTCCGAAACGATTCTTTTCTGACGATCATATGACAAAACCCTTAAGCATTTTTTCACTAAAATTCACCCCAACTCAAAGAAGTTTTAAACGTTATTTAACTCAATAGGTTGAAAAGAATATATAAATAACCATTAGGACTAATTATAGCAGGTAAACCTCGCTTACCTGGATTAGTGCCACATTGTCACCTAATGTGATGTTTTGTGTTATTAATTATCACTTTTAATAGGTGTAGAGACAGCAATATGTTGAAGGTAAAATCAATCTATATGTTAATTTAAGAACTTGTTATTAGTCCATCGACAAGTGCAGACTAGCTTAAAAAAGTCAAAGTGATATTTGCGCTTGATAGTTACTTCCAAGATGGCAAAAATGGACACAATCAAAACCAATTAACATTGCAGAAAATAGCAAAATAATACATATCAATGTTGTTCAAAACGACTTAAGCTCGGAAGCTTGTCGGACGCCCGGGTTGACTCAAACAATACCGCGCAATTTATGTGAACTGTCACAAAAATAACACACCTACATCTTAATTTATTCCACAGCGCTTTAAGACGCTACGTTTATTATTTACGTTTCATTTTAGCGACAACTCCGAGACGATGGCGAGCGAGAGTGGTGTCCAGCCGTTTGTGACCCATTTCCAAGGAAAGACAAAACTTACTTCCTGTGATTTTCTGAAGATTTTCAGGGAGTTCGATAAAGACGGTAGGTTTATATTTACGAGGTTTTTTGCCTTATCTTGAAGTTCGAACAATCTTCAATAGCGCTCTCGTCAGCTTTTGATGTCATTTCACCTGTTGAAAATGCGGTTGGTTTTTTTTTTTAATCTTCGATCGTTAGCGGTTTTTATTCGGGAAATTTGGCCATCTGAATAATAACAGTAATGACATTTCTAGATTCAGACAAAGCTTTCGGCTTAAGCTCGAGAAGTGACCACCAGGAAAGGCTGTACTGTTCGCGAACTTTCCTTCACGAAAACAAAAATCTATTTGGCTTTTTTGCAGGAACGAAATTAATTCAACAAATCTATATATGCATATATTTTTAAACATCCCTTACATGAGCCAACGGTACGAACACCGAGCGTTGACTACAAAATATTACAAAGTAAAATTTGCGTTTGTGTCACCCTAGTCTGACATGAAATATGAAATAGAAAATGTAATTTAAATTCAAATGTGCCTGGTATCTTTATTTTCTTGATGATACTCAAGTGATTAGCATATATCTCAGCACTTCATCGATCTGAATGAAAATCTTTTCCAACAGAAGGTTTGTAAAACCAAGACGGCTAAAGTAAATAAAAAATAAAATAACAGTGCACTCATCTTTCTTTAATTATTCATTTTGCAGAATAACATATCGGCCCGAAATATTTTGAAAGATGTCGAAACTTCGACGTGATATTTACACGATTATTTTTGAATAGTCAATTTAAGAAAGAAAAACAAGGAGTCCTCTTTTGGCCGTGTTTTTTACCAAAATAAACCGTTCCGTGCTACCTTCCTTATGTACTGGCTTAAAAGAAGGAACAATTCATTAATTTTTAATTGGAGTCGAACAAATGTCGACTTGAATATCTAATCCATCCCAAATATCTTCGACACAATTCTTGGTTCTGCCTTGTTGGCATCTTTTTCTGTTGTCTTCAACATTAAGAAAATAGTTTTGGTTCTGTTGCATTGCCCCACCCGTCAAGTACATAAATAATAATTAACGCAAAACAGAATTTTCTCAGTGAACTGTAGCCCTGGGAAGCTTTTTGTTCTTGGGTAAAATATCTTTCTAAAAAAAAAAAACGCCGTCCGTAGAAAATCCTAAGATACCTGGCTCTTCATAACTGCAAATGTGTCTTATAGCTGCTTGCACGAGCGATACATTTTTTCAAGTCAAAACGTGATTAAGGCCTGGTTTAAACGTCGCACTTTACATGCGCCGAATCGAATTGCCAAGTTAAATGCATGTAAAATGCGACGTCTAAATCAATTAAATTCGACATGTTTCAATTCGATGCGAGTCAGTCGAATATTCGACTGAAGCTCGTTAGTTGATTTAAACGCCGCATTTTACATGTGCCGAATCGAATTGAAATTATGTAAATAATTTATGTTTGCTCGAATGGGAATTTAAAACACGTCGCTCACGCTCAGCAATTTTATTCGGCAAAATAATGCGACGTTTAAATCAAATCAGCCTAACGTATTCATTCGAGTCGACTAAAAATAGTATTTGATTCGGCGCATGTAAAATGCGACGTTTAAACCAGGCCTAACAGTTTTCCTCACCCTGTGTAAGACGAGATAAACGTCTGTCAAGAGCGCGAACTTCTTTGTTGCATTTTATGAAAAGTAATGAAGTCTGTCGAAAATTCAAATTAACACATGATTGGAAGAACGCTAAATAAAGTTCATGAAGTGTTGTTGCTTCAGTAAAACAAAAGCAGCTTTGAGTAAATACTGTCCAAAAAAATATTCAAATTATAAAATTTACATGACAGACAATGTGCCATGACAGCAGCTGCGTACAGTGTCATCAAGCAAGGCATTGTTTCCAAACACTACACAGCTTCAAGCTGTACACCTTTTTGAAGAACTGGAAGGACGAAAACGATTGCTTATCGCGTACTTTCATTGACGAAAGCGCACACGCGCATTTTAGGGGAATTTTTCTCTTCAGTATGGCATAAATTTAGCTAATTTCTTTTAGGCGCAAGCGTTGTAACATACGTCAATGTAGTTCGATATAAAAAGAATAGAAAACTGCAAATATTTCCCAAAAGGTATAAATCAGGGTTGAGAAAATCTTTGCAGTTAACTGTTTGTGAACCGGTTTGCAACGAGTCTGGATTAAATTCCTAGTTCTTAGTTTTAGAGCGCTAAAGTTCCACCACCTGGAACATGCATATGCGTGCGAAGGTAATGAAAGGCAAGCTGTTAGTTGAAAAGAATCGTAAACAGAACGTTTGGGGTTTTAACGCCTTAATGAGAAGATTACTCTGAAAAGCGAAACCAGTAAGGGGTAATTTATCTAATGGCCTAGATTTAATTTATTAATGCATGTGATATTATCATAAGCAGTATTTCAGCTGTCGCGGCCGACGTGAAAAATAGCTAGTATATAGACCACAGTATAAAATAATAGCGCTTAAAATACATGATACTCATAAGGACACCAATATCAGTAATCATATGCAGGCATATGGCTTTTGTCTTCGAGAACAATAAGAGGACTTGTAACTTCCCTTAACTTTCTTTTTATCTTTAAACTTTCTTATTGGTACTTGCTTGCACTCAAAGTACAGAGAATTTATTTTAGGCTCACTCAGTCGTACGTATCGTTTTTAAAGCCCCGTTCACACTAGGCCGAGAGAAATTTGAAATCAGCAGCCTTATTTCTACGGTTAGGCCAAATGTCCACACTCACTTATCCGTCACGAAAACGCAGCTTTTCGAAAACAGTACATGGCATCACGATAAGCATGCATCGCGATTTCCCTGCACAATTTTATTTTCAAACACAATCCAAAATGTGTGTTGATTGTTTTGTTTCTATATTTCTCCAGTATAGCTTGGACGGAAAATGTGGACGGACTTGAGCCAGTTCCCGTTCAAATCATCCAACTCGATCAAAAAACGCATCATACTGTAAGGGATGGTGGTTTTTTTTAAAACGTCCCACTGATCAGACAATTTTCTTTCCAACATGATCTCGGAGAATAAAAATCATGATACGGGTGTACCCCTATTCTCACATCAGGCATGCGCGTCGGAAAATTTGGGCGCGGCTCAAATTTTATTTCAGCCATAATTAAGAAACAACTTTAATAAAACCTGAGCATAAGAACGGAAACGACAGCTATTTCTATCATTCTTCGAATTCACCCTAAAGGATACCTTCGGCTGATGACTAAACCTAGTGGCATTTCGTCTTGCACTTTAAGTTAAGTAAGACCAAAATCGGTGATTTGCAAGTTCGAGCGAGACGACGGGCATCCCCGACTTTTTCCTACGCAGGTCCTCCTCACCAGGCCCCTAAATCTTGCAATGCATTTTGGGTAACTATACCATTACAATACGGAATGCACCTTCCCCTCCAAATCAACAGAATTTACCATTGACCCTAATACCGGTATTGTGGTTCCACTTTCCAGGAAATGGTTTTATCGAAGCTGGAGAACTAGATGAATTCCTTAAATCTCTCTGGAAAGAAGGGCATCCTGGAAAGGTAAAGAGGAGAATGTATTCATAATATTCTTTTCTAAGCATCGCTTTTTGACATCTGATTAAGTACTGCCATTCAGTGACGAAAAATCTGAAAAGTTAAGTCAAATCAAGATTTTCATTGTAAATGTGTTTGGTATGCGTCGTTTGATCAACGGGTTTGTCATTAGAACTTGACGATCACCAATCGCTGAATATTATCATCTTCCCTTTGTTTTAAACTGATTATAATGTTCTAATGAAAGCTGCCACTCGCAGAGTTTTAGCCACTGACGAAAAACACAGATAAAAGCAGTTGCATAAACACATTATTTTGATCATTAAAGTGACATCATTCCACGTCGTTCTCTTGGTCTCTAAGTGTTCGATAATCTTGCGCATTATGAACACATAGTTCGAGTTTTCAGGAATGCATGTACTCCTTAAATACATTAATTCATTTCTTGTTCGTTATCATATGATAGTTAGATGAGCAATGAGTGTAATCCGCGTACGATATGCAAACGTAACCCAGTCTAAAACTAAATTGAAGGTAATTCAATTTAAAAGGACCTCATGAAAAGAAGTTTTTATTTATTTATTAATTTTTTGTTGAGGGAATTTTTATTCCATCTGTTATATTGTATTTAGGAACATAGGTACCTTAGTTGATTATCAGAAATAGACTGATGGAAATACCGTGTGGAAATAAAGTTATTGTATCGCGGCGCATCGTACAAACAAAACATTCATTCGATATTAACTAAAGGGGGTCACAATTTTTAGTTAGAAGTAACCTGCTCCAGGCTCTCGTCTGTACGGAGGAGCAAAATGAGAACGAAGCGAGCTCAAGAACGCGAGGACTCCAAATTCTTAGTAGTAAGCAATCTAGTTTAACCTTCAAGATCTTTTAGATGGGTTATACCGTCACTCAAGAAACCTCAGTGTCAGTTATGTCAACAAGATGACCACAACTTGTTTACCGATGACTGGGCATGTTCATATCTTATATGCAGCATGGTCTGAAATCGGGGGCGGGTGAGGATATTGATCTATCACATGAAATTGCACTTGCTCTAAACCATCTCTAGAGTCCTTGATTATTCACCTCCTTTTCCGCGCAGGATGAGCCAGACGCAGGGGAAATTGACAGTATGAAGGAAGAAATTTTGCAGAAATTTGACGACAATTTTGATGGAAAGATTAATTTGGAAGAGGTATGTTAACTTCATGGTGATATGAATACGAAAATTGTACCGCAGTCTCGATCTCTAGAGAATTCTTAGTAACCAGTAGGCGTTATGTAAAAAAAAAAAATGTGATATTAACCGTATTGTAAAAAGTGTTTTGATAAACATGACACGAGCGTGGGACAAAGAAAAATCCGAGTACCCGACAGGAATGGACCCCATGACCTCCCGAACACTGGGCGGGTGCTCCATCCACTGAGCTATACGGGAACTCATGAAGAACAATTAAGGTCATGACTTAACGGTATCTATAAAAATAAACAACCCTATCTGTTCCGAAGAAACGGACCAGCAGTTTACTAAGAGCGCAACTCGAGGAAAGTGGTGAACCGTTTGAGGGAAAGACAATAGATAATGCATGATCCCCCAACACCGTACCCTCCGGAACAAATATCCGGGAATCCTTTTAAAGTCAAATGAGGCTATTGTGTTTATCCTCTAAATATTGTTCGCAATTAACAGGCGGGATCTTCTGAAAATAATAAGTGGAGAATATTACTTGGATATTACCGGTTTTCAGTCACCTAACACATCTAGACCTTTCGAGTGCAGAGCGAGAATATTTATTTGATGGATTATAATTATAGTTAGCCTAGAGGTCTTTACGTGTATATTCTAATTAGTCTAATTTTTGCAATATTCGATAAAACAATTTTCACAGCTTGCAAGGGTTCTTCCAACCGAGGAGAACTTTTTGGCACAATTTCAGCACACTACGAACTTGACCAGTGTCGACTTTTTCAAGGTTTGATTTAAATAATGATAGCTGACAGGCATGCATGTTTCTCACCACCATCAGGCTACTGTATCCGCTAAAATTACGTATAATCAGCACAGGATAAAAGTAAACATATATTTAGTTTACTTACACGAAAATTGAATGTCTGCACCTAAAGGTATGAAACGTCTTCTTCTTAAATTTATATTTAAGTGTTCTTAAAATCTGTTTCCCATATTTCTTTTATTGTGGTTTGAAGTTAAATAGATCACATTTCCTTTCTGTTAATTTTCGTTATTGTCATTAGAATCACTCTGCCGTTTTTATATGACGGAACCTGGTCCAATTTAGAGTGAACTGAGTTGTGTTAAGGACGTTCGCGCGAAAATTTTCCAGTCGATAGAATTTTTTTAAATTTTTACTGCAGGCAGATAATGAGTTACTTGTGCCAGAAATGCAAAAAAAATTGGGGGTCACCGTCTTCGTTTCAGAGATAAAGCGTGTGGAAAACTACCCTGATTTCGAAAAATTGTACCATATAATTGAGCACGGTCTACAGGGATTTACAGTTAAAAATATCGAAGGTGAGTCAACGGAGGCAAACGATCTTAGTCATATTTTGTAGAAGTGGGTCTGTTGCCTAAATAATTTCAAATTTTACTAACGTTTTCACAAAATTTAACCCTTTAAGAGGCATTTGAAACCGCCGCACAGATGCACAAAGAGCTATTAAGAACGGAATTCGATGGTGCATTTTGCCAAAATTCAATTTTCTAGTCGATAGATTTTCTTCATTTTTTCCCTAAACGTAGAAAATCAGTAGAGGAAATGATCTATCCAAAGAAAAATTGGGGTCACCGAACGTTCAAGATCGTTAAATCCAGGCAAAGCTCTAGCAATGGCGATCTGCCCTATTATTTGTTTATTTTATGACTTAGCGCGCGCGCTCATGCATGACGTGGCATGTGAATTTGCGTGCGCAGTAAGGATGCGCAGAAACAATTAGCGCGAACGTCCTTAAGTTCCATCATTGTGCATTCACTTGGTCTGCCTTCCGCTTTATTGAATTTCCAGTGTTTTTGATTGCCATGTTTTTCTCGACATGTTTTTCTCGAAGGTGTGGACTCATTATGATGTGGACCGTTTCAGGTCACATTGAAAGCAACGAGCTTGAGGTACTGACAGATAAATAGATAAATAAATAAATAAATAAATAAATAAATAAATAAATAAATAAACAGATAAACAGATAAATAGATAAATCAATAAATCAAAAATAAATAAATAAATATACAAAAAGACAAATAAAAAAACAAATCACATAACTTAAAATATTTAGAGAGGAAGCCACTCAACCCTAACTGGTTTTCGTGGGAGCCCGTCTATCCTAATCGAATTGGAATTTGGAAATGTTGGTTTTTCAGGAGGGTGGAAAACCCGAGAACCCGAGGAAAAACCTTCGGAGCTAGGCGAGAACCGGCCACAAACTCCTGGGCTCCTGCAAATTCATATGACAAGGGTTTGGTTTGAGCCCGCGGGCCACATTGCTGGGAGACGAGCACTCTCACCACTGCGCCATCCTTGCACCCCAGACAGTTTTGTTTCTAGATTTGTGTGCCTTTATCGAACAAAGAGTATAACCGCAGACTCGTTGTACTTGCAGCTATTGATTTGTTTTTTAATTACCATACTATTTTTCCTGATTGATTATAATCAATGCTTTTCAGGGGAAACACAAAAGCCAATTTGTCAAAAATTTGTTTAAACACAATTTCCCAATATGCTGGCAAATTCCTGTCTGTTCCTCTTTGCGGGTAGAAACAGTCTTTGCCAGTAGGTCTGCTTGCAAGATCTCGTAGCTCTAATATAGCTACCAAAATTTTAACTCAAATTGGTCACGGCGCTGTACCCACCGACTGGGGGATTGGAAGTGTTCGCAGACATAGTGTGGTCAGAGCCCATGGCTCCTGGTGGTAGCAGGGGGTTCACAGGGCAGAGTTCCCTACACGTATCAACGTTTCTTCCTGATTGGGACGTATTTCGCTCAATAATAGCAAGTCGGGTAGGTTTTACCAGTTTGGTTACAGTTTTGCGCTTTGGGAAGAACGAAAGTATTTTGTCAACTACTGTGATGAATGATCGACTCGTAATTTTTCTTTAAATACAAACTTTAATCTAGAATACTCGACCGTACACGTTTTCTTGGCTTTTCGACTCGACTTCTCTCGACTATTGACTTAAATCAGTTTATAACTCGGTTTCGACTTGACAACAACAACAACCCGACCTCGTGTCACGAAACATAAACTAGTGTTTTTCATATCACGTGCTCGCATGAAAGTGAGGCGATTTCGACAACTACGTTGTTGAGATAATGGAGGGCACTACGACGTAATCCCCCTTCCTCAACCCTCCCCCCCCCCCACCCCTGAGGCTCTTAGTATCTCGATTTAAAATTCTGTCTTTATCCATAAATTAGAATATCATTCTAAAGATCATTGACTTCAAATTCCCTAGTTAACTCTGTTGTTTATTCACTATTCTCGATAAGGGATTCTTAGTGGATCTGCTTGGGAGAGAGGGAATGTCGTTGGACCCGCAAAGGATCTGCGACTATAAAGATGCCATGGTAAGTCTCTTGAAAATGAACCAGATAGCATGAGGAATCGATTTTGCGCCCGCCGTGCTAACTCTCTTTAGGTGGTTTATTGGAGAGGGGCGCTAATCAGAGGCGAAGCTCTTAGGGTTCTCATAATTACAGCAACAGTTGCTTCATTTTTAAATATCGAGTATGTCCAATATATCGTTCCGATTACAAAGCAGATTACACAATCCATCTGCCTAAGTGTTACGCTTATTGATACAAAGGCGCTAAATCGAATAAGTACCGTACGTGGAAATCGAGCTGTGACTGGTTGTGTAAGTTAGAAAAAGCTGATCATGAGGTCATTTCTTTTACGTACAGTTAATATAAAAAAGATATTAGCAGTTTTTTTCTAGCTTAGTTGTCGGAGCATTACAGCTGTAGGAGGGTCTGAATGGGGTTATCCGACTATCGACAAACGGCGAAAATATATTACTGATAATTACCGATAAAAAGAGGAAAAAAATTACCGACTAGCGACTAAAAAATAAATGAAATGTTAACCGACAACACCCTCCTGTAGAGTGGCCCTAGATGTTGGTTGAGCGCAGTTTCTGACGGTATTAAGCGAACGCACATAACTTTGTAAGTATGCTCTGGCCTTTGCATACGGTATGCAAGAACCTCATTCGGCTCAACGTTTTCGTGTTCTCTTGAATGGGAACGTTACCATTGTCCCGTTTACTTATTTAAGCTCTTATACGTAAGCAGTCATAATCAAACTTTGAAATATAGACGTCATACAATACGTGCGCCACCTGAAAAACTTGCAAAGCGATTGTCTATTCCAGCTTGATCTCGTTTAGCTGAAATTTGATCTGCTAGTACTCAATTAAAGTATTGACTCAGTGAGTATCAGGCTTCTAGAAGGTAACGTGGGGTCGATCGGAATTACATAGTGTGGAACGAACTGAAGAGAAAAGAAAAAAGGAAGAAAAGCTTTCTTAGCTTCGCCTCTCCCTTTCCTCCCTCTGCCACTACCTATAAGAATGTATGATGTAAACTGTTAAGCTAGAACTACGAAAACAAGGAAGATTTATGCCAACATAATCACTATAACACTTGTTCTTATTCTTATTCTTGGCAAGTTTCAATGGTCGAAATTTCCAGTTGGCCATTACATCTACTTATAGCTAGTTCTTGCCATTGTAGCTATTGGTGTAAAACCATTTCTTTCTTTCTTAGCTGGATTTATTTGATAAAAACAAAGATGGAAAGCTGTCTCTGTCTGAAATGTCAAAGTAAGTAAGTGATAAAATTGATTCAGTCGGGGGGTTCTGCAATGCTGTTACGTTTTTCTGGGTCTATGAGTAATGCCAGTAATGATCGTCAAGAGAGATGCAGTAAATCCACTACGGAAAATAGTCGAGTCGCCAGTAAACATGATTTAGAGATCATGTAAAAGAAATTGGACAAAGAACCGCGTGTAATCCGCTCACACCCTAGACCTCAACAAATGCTCCTGATCAGTGCCAAACAAATAGCAAGAAGACAAATTCAATATTTTTGTTTCCAGCAAAATCGATATCAACACAACTAGAGCGAAAGATTTTTAAATTTAAAAGCTTTTTAAAATTCTCTAACATTAAGTCTCTCCCTTTGTTTGCCTCGTTATCAAAATGGCAGATTTAAAAACGCGAAGAGAGGGGCCTAGGTTCGATTTCATCCGCTCACTCGAGTCCGATCCAGTCTACGTTCCTCGCTGAGAGCGCGTGCTCGTTTCTCGAACAGCGGCTGGTAATCTAGCCAGGAAGGACCACAGGCGTCTCAAGCTCACGTTTAGAGAAAGCGAAGAATTATTATATATTTATTCATATAAGCGTTACGGCTGTGCGAATTGGAACGTGACCTTTCATCTTACGCGGTGTTAGGTTACGCGAGAACCGTTGAGAATTTGAGCGCTTTATAAGACTTTGTATGGGGAATAAAATATCGTTGATTTACAACGCTAAATACTTTGAAATATCCACATATTTTAAGTATTAAAGATGATTAAAACAAACCTACCTTTTGTGTGTCCGTTGTGGCCCAAAACAGCGAAAATAACGAAAATGCACAACGGACACACAAAAGGTAGGTTTGTTTTTAATCATCTTACTTAAAATATGTGGATATTTCAAAGTATTTAGCGTTGTAAATCAACGATATTTTATTCCCCATACAAAGTCTTATCGAAAGCGCTCAAATTCTCAACGGTTCTCGCGTAACCTAACACCGCGTAAGATGAAAGGTCACGTTCCAATTCGCACAGCCGTAACGCTTATATGAATAAATATATAATAATTCTTCGCTTTCTCTAAACGTGAGCTTGGGACGCCTGTGGAAGGACCAAAATTTTTTAACTAATTATACCATGTTGTGATTCAGCTAGTTTCGTGGGTTCATTCGTGAGAGAGAACTGATTTCGAAGGTAATCCCGTCCTATGATTCGTTGCCCCCCTCCCCTCCCCCTCGGGTTTACCCGCTCTGTTCCGTAAGAAAATGGTGTTCTTTTTCGATATAACAAATCCTCATTGAGCAAGCTTATTTGGTTTCGATGACTGGATATTGGTCTCGTTCTGGGTTTCTTTTTTTTTCGTTTGTATTTTTTTTTCCTTGCGTGTTTATGGAGACTCGACCTCCTCTCGGTCCATAACCTCACAAAAAAAGAACTTAGCCAATATCGAACCATCTTGACCGAAGAGGTATTGGTCATTAACTCTGATTTTGCTTTGTTTTTGTTTCCTTTTTTGTAGGATACTCCCTGTGGAGGAAAACTTTCTGAACAGGGTAAATATTTTTATTAGACTTCATTAAATCGAATTTTAATTCATCATTTAATCGGACCTAGTCTAACAGCCACTTGTCACGTTCAATATCTTGTGTTTCCTTATTCTTCATAGAAAATGAATGACGCTCAGTTCGATGACATATGGAACAAGTATGATCAGGTGAAGAAAAAAACACTAAACAATGGGACAGTTTGGGCTGAGAACCCTATCGAGCGAAAGCAGTGTTTCCTATCGCTTCTCTCGGAGAGTCGCTAGTCTTCGAGAGCTGGTGGTGTGGAGGGGGGGGGACGCTGCGGTAGCTTAAACGTGTAATTATCGTGTAATTATCGTGTAAACATACAAATTAAGAGCGCATTGTACTGTATTTATATAAAGCCACGCCTAAACGTAACTAGATTTTAGAAATAGTTTGAGTCCCTCGGAGTCCAAAAAGGTAGCTGGTTTGCGGCTGTAGTCACTTAGGGTAAAGTAACTAACATATGTAAGTGTTATTGTACAAATCTGTAGTACGAATTCCACACCTGTTTACATGGGTCGAAATGTTTTGGTTCACAGGACGATAGTGGTTTCATTGCTGACAATGAAATTGACGCCCTCATCCACGATCTCTTGAAGAGGAAAGGCGAAGTAAGGTTGGGTCTTGTTGTTTAAGCCTAGGTAAACAAAACTATGGGCACGAACCACTCGATGAAGTGAGATTTGACGCTTTAAAAAAGGAGCCGAGAAGGGGTGAGAGGGGTGGGGGGGGGGGGGGGAAGGAATCAGTCATCACTGAAATTTTCACCTATTTCTCAGCTTTCAGTTAGCTCTCGGACATACAAGCAAATTCATACCCTCCCCCTCCCCCCCAGCCCGCTTGGGATATAAGGTGGAAGTGTGGATAGAACCCCTCCCCTGAGCTTTCTTTCTGTTAAGGCAGAGCGAAATAAATTTACATTGATTAGACATCCTTGAGCTTCCCGGCTCCACAGCTTGATACCATTTTTGTTAGTTCTGACAATACAATACAATACAATACAGTACAATACATACAATACAATACAATACTGTATTATTTTATTTAAATTCGGGAGCATAGGGAGTGGTCGCCCAATCTCCCGAGCCAGGGGCTCGTTCTGATGTCATAGTTAACAATTATTCCATGAGCGCGCGTTGGATATGAGATGATAGATAGCCAACGAGGCGCGTAGCGCCGAGTTGGCTATAATCATCTCATATCCAACAAGCACGAGTGGAATAATTGTTTTATTAAAAACGCTCCCCCAAAAATAGAAAACTAGACTACAATAAAAACGAAAAGGCCCAAAAAATCACGCATACGCTCGCCATTTTTGTAGATCATGGTATAATGGCTCATATACCATGATAGCTAAGCCAATGAAAACTCTCGTATTGCATTATCCAATGATCCAGTTTTTAATAATTCCATATATACGCTAAGAGAGCAAAGGAAAAAGATGGCCAGACATAAGCAGGGAGAGCTTCATGCACTCTCCTTTCTTTAAAAAGCGTGGAAAATATGATTTGCTAAATAAAAGGTAATAATTAGACAATTACTTCTTCGAGCGCAGGTGACGTAAGAGGACGTAGTTGAACTAGTTTTGAAAATACTTGATTTACACATGACATGAGAGGGGAGAGAATTCTACTCTTTCACGTAACAATTTCTGAGCAATCATGAGCTTTCGCAGATTTTAGATCTCAGCTATTAAACGCGTTGTCAGCCGCCAGCTGACGGTGAAAACTCTGACCAGTTCTGAGCTATGAATCCTATCCAATTAGCACTCTTATAATTTGATGCTTTTTTAGTTTTGCAATAGCCTGTTCCAGGCTCTCGGTTGTTGGGGACGATCGAGCCAAAAAAAGGGGCGAGCGAGAGAAATAACGAGGAAAGACTAAGACGAGCAACTCGCTCCTTTTTTCGCTCGTCCCCGACTACCGAGAGCCTCGAACAGGCTAGTTTTCCAACGGTTGCCTGGAAGCAAACGATAAACCCGGGGTTTTCGAGTGTGCTTAGAATTGGGGGGACTTACATCCGGGGGGGCATATAAACGGAAGAAAGAAGAAATATTTTCAGGACGACGAGATAAAACGTATCTGAGCCGGAAACGAATGAAAGTTAACATACATCCATCAGATCAAAGGAGGGGGTTGGGAAAAGGCCAATTGAAAATGCTAGGTTAAGTCCAAAAAAAAACTCTATCGAACCACCTTAATGAACATTATCGAGAAACCCGAAACTGGCCATTTTGTAATAACACAGGAAAGGATAACTAAGTTAAACGTACGGGTTTTTTTTTATTTTTTAGGAGGACGTGGAAGTTGAAGATATTAAAAAATTCAAGGCCGTGCTAATGGAATCTTTTGACACCAATAAAGATGGAAAGATTGGCAAAGACGAGCTAAAACTATTGCTCGTTGCACAGAAGTCCTAGGAAACAGTGTCGTTCACTAAACCTTGTCAGTAATAATAGGTTACTTAAAGAACAAAATAGCTGTTCAACGTTCTGCATTACGTAAATTACTTTATTACTAGTTAAATAAATTTGTTTTTTGGTTTTGGCCGACCAATTTGTGTATCGATTGTAAATCTACATATATCATGCATAGCCATCCACTCGCTCAAACATGGCTATAGAATAAACTAGCCAAACTGAGACGATAAACTAAAACACCAACTCAGACATCAACCAACCCGCCACCAATCAACCAACTACCCACCCAACCAACTAAATAGACTAATTTACCAACTAATCGACTAAGCGACCAATCAACTACCCTAACAACCACTCATGCTATCAATGCAACCGACTAGGTACCAAATTACCAACCAACCAACCAACACTCCACTACACACTGGTCCACTTCGATTCGCTGCATTCCACTCTTCACCCCATTTTTCTTCGCTTCACTCTACCCCACTCTGCTTCAACTGATCTAGTCTACTTTACTCCATTTCCCTTTGGTCCACTCTAGTCCACTTCACTCCATTTTACTTCTGTTCACTCTTCTCCTTTCCACTCCATTTTACTTCGCTTCACTGTACTCCACTTCACTCCAATTCCCATCGGTCCACTCTACTCCACTTAACTGCATCATGCCTTCTACCTCTTCTACTTCTTGCGCCCTATCCTCTTCCAGGCGTTCAGTTAGTCAGGGCGCAGCGCGGAAAACAGCGCGTGAAAAAATAAAACAATCGCGGCGAGAGGAAGCCCTTTTTTTCGCCGCTGTTTTTCGCGCTGTGCCCCAACTAACTGAACGCCTGGAAGAGGCTACTTGCGCGCATGCTGTGTCTCTCTCAATTCGCTAAATGGGTTCCAGCGAAATTAATGTTTTTTGGTGAAACCTTTTGATGGACTAACATTCAATGTCCAGGGGGGAATAGAAATGCAATAGGAACGAATGTTAAGCTCAGGTACTTTGGCCTGACACAGACTTCACGTAAATACTGTCACAGGCCGATGACTGGAAATAGGTTTTGTATTTTAATCCATGCAAAGTTTCATAAATAAAGCGCTAGCCAAACGGAGTCGCACGTAATCGCAAGCTGATACTTGGGTCTACTTGCGATTCCGTTTGGCTAGGTCTTGCGTGCACTTGAGTTGACTTGCGCTCACTGAGGTCGAGATCAAATTTGCACGCAAGTCAAAGCTTATTTTCACCGTTTGGCCACCCAACCGAATTAAGTCAATTAAGATGGGTGACGTCCATTAGCCTTTATTAGACAATGAATTAGAGGATAGTCTGCCTTAAAATGTTTTTTGGCGACTTGCGTGTACTTGCGAGGGATCTTGCCAGTCTGTTTGGTCACCCAGCGCTGTGTCCACTTGCGACTACTTGCCAATCCAGGGCTTTATAATATATACATTTTAAAAAGTGTATATATTATATACCACTTATTAATCTCGTCATATCGGTCATTACAGGGAAATCTCAGACCGAGGCCTTGATGTGTTGACCGAGCGATACCAGGTTAATAAGTTATTTATTATATGGCCTTTTCAGCGCTATTCTTAAAAAGAATACAATAAAAACAACGGAAGTAATTTTCCACATCCGTTTGCGCGTGCTATGGCAGACTTCGTCGCTCATACTAAAGAAGTATCTGTATGCTAGTTTTTCTTTCAGTTATTGAAAATATAGTTGTACTTTGTTCATATTTTTTTCTGTTTTCGCCCATGAGCTCGTAGCTCTTACTCACAACTCAAAAGAGCCGTCGAGCCGAGAAAAATTTTCATAATGGCCAGTGATTACAAGAAAATCTTTCCCGCTCAGCAGCCAATCAGAGCGCGCGTACTATTGTAGCCATTTTATAAAGGTAAATACTGTCTTCACAGATAGATAGGTAGCAAATAGGTTTTAAATATTAATCCATACAAAGTTTCATAAATTATACATTAAAATTAAGGTTTTTTCTAATTACGCTTATATAAAAATTGATTTTGACTCAGTTTTAATTAAGTGCCCCTTTTGTAAAAATTAGGAACAATGCCCGGTCACAGATTGATCGTGTGTCCCCAAGGCGACACCATTAAGCTTTCATGATACATCTCTTTCTCTTTTCGCCATTACATAAACCGCACACAAAAGCCGCTGATATCAGTTAAGCTCATCCAATAGCGGGCCAGGACAAATCAATTGTTCAAATTCAGAGATCCTCTCTGTCTGGGTCATCTGGTCAAACGGTGTTTGTTTACATTAAATATGATAGCTGCCTTGTCTGTGGCAGGGCGCTGCGCTCAAGGGGTAACTCACGCAAGATGGCTTCCTCCCGCTCGGGAATGAAGCCGTTTGTCACTAAATTTCATGGCAAAACTCAGCTAACATCAACCGAGTTTATGGAAGTGTTTAGGAAATACGACAAAGATGGTAAGCTGCGTTTAAATTCCGTAGAATATTTTTTCTGCGTTAACCGTGCGACAGCTGCGATATAGGATCCCGTTTAGCAGATCACAATGGACTCGTTCGCTACATCGTTTTCTATTCAGGTAACCACGCGACATCGAAAACTATTGTTCGGCACACTCTGTTCGACATCTATGTCCTGGGGTATAAATCCATGATAATTGCAGCTTTATCAGGAATATACCTTCCATCGGCTTTCACCTTCCCACGGATATTTATAATAGAGAGGTTAAGCATGACGTTTACGGCAAACGGCAAACGGCAAAAATGAAACTTTTTGCCGTCTGTCTTCAGCTCTCTCTACAGTAGAATCAAAATATTTGCATTTGCAGTGAATAGTAAGATACACTTTTCTATATTTGTATGATTTATTTAAGGATGACAGGAAAAGAATAGCAAATCAGAGGTGACCTTTGCCGTTCGCCGTCTGCCGTAAACGTCATGCTTAAACTCTCTATTATAAATTTCCCTTTTATTTCGATTGCTAAAAAGGTAAAATAACGATTCACAATATGTCAATGTGCCGATTGTTACAAAGCCATAATTGTGTGTTATAGAAACCTATTTTTTTCAATTCGCGATCATTGACTCTCCACCGCTTGAAGTTTGCATGTCACTGCTGTCGTTAATACGGGTGGATTTTTGCAATTTGTTTTGGCCTTTGTTTTAAGCGATTTCTAATAAAAAGAAAATCATCGATTTTTTTCGGAAATGACCTGATCCCAGGAATCCTTCGAGCAGCATTTAGTTATTTTAAAGGGTAGGTTAAAAGGTAGTTTATTGTGTACAGTGGCTGATGCAAGGGAAAGGCCGGGGGGGGGGGGGAGGAGGCCGGGACCCCCTCCCCTTATTTTGGCGGAAATAGACTGAAGGAAGACAAGCCGGCTAGACAAGTAAATTAAAGCCGGGCCCCCTTCTTAGCTCAAAGTCGAGTCTAGATCTGCAACTGGAATATACCTCAATTCATGTATGGAATAATACACGGCAGATCGGTTTCCTACAGCGGTTCATTTTGTGGCGAGGTTGATTTCGTTGAAAGAAGCTTCTCAAAAACATTCTTGACAAGGTTTGCTTTTGATTTATAATCGCAGGGAATGGTTACATTGAAGCCAGAGAATTGGATCCTTTTCTACGAGAACTGTTCGAAGCAAGATATCGTGTGAGTATTTATTATTTTCTTTATCGCCAACAGGCGTGTGGCTTTGAATATTCTAGGCAAAAATGCCATAATTATGGCGCAGATATATCCGTAACGATGGCGGTCATCCACGGAAAGCTTATCATTAAATAATAAATTATTTATATGAAGGTCACTGCCAAATAGAGAGAAATTTTTCATCGGTGGTTAATGATTCAAAGTAATTATTTTTTCGTATCGCATCTATTGTAGGCCCAAATCGAGCCTATATCCAGCGCTATATCACACGGAAGGAATATAAATTTTTAAGGGATGTTATTAATGTGGCGTGGAAATGCCTTGATTTTTTTTCAAGGCGGGATTAATTCATACATGTCTGCAATTCTTACACGTCCATAATTTAAAACACAAATATTTGATCGTTTCACTGGAGCCGGAGGAATGCAGAACGGAAAATTATCCTTTAATGTATTTAAGCAATAGAGCACGTTTTTCCGTGTTTACATAGCCTCATCTAAACACGAGGAGGGTTGGGAGATTTCGAGACAGTTATGCAAGCCCTCGACTACGTCTCGGGTTTGCATAACTTTCGAGAATTCGCCCAGCCCTCCGAGTGTTTAGATGAGGCTATGTAAACACCGAAAAAGTGTTCTATTGCTTTTATAAAATAATTCTCAAAGATACGCGCGAACTAAAACGTCACAGCCGTGTTTACATACTCTCATCTGAACACACCTATCAACCAATGAGATCGCGCGTAGTAGCTTAGTTCTTTTATAATAAGCAATAGTGTTCATTGTGATAACGTGAAGATAAAGTAAAGGCAGGAGTTTTCGGCTGCCTGCTGGAAGGTGAAAATAAAAAGAAACCATTTTAAAATTCTAACGCGTGAATTGAATCTTTTGTTCCCTTTTGTAAAATATAAAGTAGTAAATAAATAGTACGCCACACCACCTGTATATGAAACGAGCGCTTACTGACACTGATTTACCGAAAATCAAGTACAAAGAACGCGAGCGAATTTTTTGAGTCGTAATCAATATTTAAAAGTTGAAAGAAAACAAGAGATTAACGCAGCGCAGTAGCGTGGCCATGCATGGACATGTCACGGGTACATACGGGGTCATTGTGGCGAAATCGAGATTTCCCGCAACAGATCTGGAATAGGACGAGGGGTGGCACCCGGGTGAATGGGGAACAGAGATACGGGGAGCCGGAGATGAAAGGATGGGAAGGGAGATATGTTGCCGCGACGCTCTTTGTGCTCGTCACGCAATCTTCCTCGCGGTGGGTTTGGAAGATTGCGTGACGAGCAGTAGAGTGTCTGCGTAGAAGTTCGCAACAGTTCACATTTGCCACAAGAGACGGGACAAACAGACAGGAGATAGGAAGTCGACAAACCTGCGATCGGGTGTTTTTTGGTTGTGACTTTGTTTTAGATTTGTTGTTGTTGTTTTTTTTTGTTTGTTTTTTATTTCATTTGTTTTCACGGTGATGGAAGGGAGAGTAGCCTGCGTTGCGGCCGGAAGTGTCACGAAATCCCCGGAATATTGTCTGTCTGTGACGCAGGCTGAAGGGAGAGAAGAACAGAAAGAAAACGTCTGATCGCCAGGCAGTAGAATGTAACGAGTAAGTAGGAGGATCTACAGGGGATCTTCTTTTTTAATGATGATTCGATGTTCTCTCTGCAACAGGGTTTGGCTAAAAACAAAGTCAGAGAGATGCGAGAACTTATTCTAGAGAGATACGACAAAAACTATGACGGTCGTCTGGAAATTAGCGAGGTTGGTAAAGCTGGAACTGTTATGGAACTCTGTTCTCTCCCACAGAGCGTTGGTAACGTTTGTTATTTCCATTCGATCTTTCTTTCTTCCTGATTTCAGGTAGCGCAGATTCTACCTACAGAACAGAACTTTCTTCTTCAGTTTCACACAGAGTCAAAATTTTCCAGCGTTGAATTTATGAAGGTAGGAATGCAATGCATTGCTCAGTTACTAGTTGGAAAATTTTGTTGACAGTTGTAGAGAGTGTCACTCTCCCAGTATTCAGAGCCATCAGAGATCAAAGAAAGGCCACAAGGGAATCAAGAACTTATACAAAATCGAATTCAGTGGTCATGAATCCTAGTTTAATCAAGTGAGCCAACTTTTGATTAGACAATCCTTTCAATCATGCTATCAATGCGGGTGAAGATTCCGTAGAACGGTCAATGGCGTCACTACTCTCTATGTCACGCAGTGCAGCGTTGCATGACATGCGTGACAGAGGTCCAGAACTGGTCTTGATTTACAATCGACATGACCACATCAACTTATGTACCATCGCCACCTCTTAGCGACGTGGTTTATTAATTTTTCTCCTTCAATTTGGAACTATTAATCTGTTTTTAAAAGTAGATTCTGAAGCAAAAACTACGCGCTTTCATTTCAGATCTGGAATCATTACGATGTCTGTCGCGAGGGATACTTAGAGAAGAAACACTTAAGGGTTTGTTAACATCAAATGTACCCTTCTTCATCAGTCCAGCGACTTATCAGATTCAAAGTGTAAACCGTACATTCCGTAGGCTTGATAAAAGAACTCCTTGCCTATGTTGCAAGCGTTCCTGTCAAAAAGAAATTTCCCGCATTTTGACATCTCGAAAATTGAGTTCAGAGCAAATGCCGCAACGCTTGCAACGCCGGCTAAGGTAGATGCTAACGAGAAGCCACTTGACAAAGAAATCAGTTATCTGAATTGAGCTCGAATTCAATTCTAGCGAATGCACATATTATCGCCATTATATAGCCACCTTACAAACTAAGCGAAAGATGTCTTGCCCCTCAAACATGTAACTTATTTTCTTTCTCTGAATGCGTTACAGGGTTTCTTTAAAGACTTGTTGACTGTTAATAACCCACATGTTAGCCCGCAAAGAATTGAAGAGTACGTCAATGCAGCGGTAGGTAGCCATGGTAACAGTCACAGAGTGAGTAATATAGGTTCCATTCTTCTCATTTACAAACATGTCTCAAATTGAAGGAAATCACAATAGCTTTCTTAGTATAGGTAATCATACGGTTTGGAGTTCAATTTCGAATTAATTTGAGTGAGAGTGTTTTTCAAAAAGCTGAAATTGCACGAGCCGCATAGCTTCGGTGAGTGCAAACTCGCAAGTGCAAATTAATTCCAAATTGAACAAGAAAAACCGTATGAATTCTTATTGATAATATTAACATGTAAAAATTTGCGTGGAAGAAGTGCCGGAAGACCTTCCATGAAGCCATTTTTTCGCATTCGAGAAATATTCTAGTCTCGATGCAAAATTATCATCGTTTTACATGGTATCATTAGCTTAGAAAATTTTCCATTGTCTTTCAGCCAATCATGATCCAGAATTACAATGTGTAATTTGCACTGGTGTTACACTTTTTGCATTGGTGTTACACTTAACCTACACTGCACTCAGCCAGTCAGAACTGAGTAATTTTTTCACGTATGTTATTAGGTAGAAAAACAACAGAGCAGAAATAAAAAAAGTAAAATCAACTAAGGATAGTCAGTAGAGAGGAACTTGGAAAACAAAGCGACAATTGTTTTCAAGCTACAAGTGTAGTCTTCCGTGACGCAGCTCGACAAGATGACGTTTCGAAAAAACAAATGGCAAATGGCAAGAGCAGGCCTTCACGTAGGCTCGATTACCAGCCGCTGTTCGGGAAATGAGCCCGCGCTCCTCCCCCGATCGGGGAGTGTAGACCAGACGCGAGAGAGCGGCGGAAATCGAGCCTAGCCTTCACGGATATTTTAAGTGAACGTTCTTTATTTTAAGGTGATTTTCTTTACCTTGGAGGTATCTCGTTACGGTAAAAAAAAAACACGTTAAGAAAAGGCGTCAAGCTAACTACATGAAACACTAGTAGTTTACCTGGCTAGGCTTTGTTTTTGACTGAGAAAATTACCCCCCTGTGATTGGCTGGGGGCAGGCCAATTAATTGTTAACTTTAACTTGCACTGCTGTGCAAATTAGTGCAAGCCCGTTAGTATTTTCTCAGTCATATGATAAATGAGTAATCTTATTAAAGCGCCAGGAATTAAGGGTCAAATTAAAGATTTACACTAGTTGTGATATTTGAAAGCTGGGCAATTTTGACAGAATTTTCGAACATGACATTCATTAGCCTTACGCTACGAAGTGGGTTAATATGCAAAACAAAACGCTGGAACGATAGATTCAGGACCGTCACGCAGTAAATTCGATGTAAAAGCCGTGACTTGCTAGCACTCGTTGTAGGCATAAACAGCGAAGGGGTGCGGGAGGCGAAAAACGCAATCCCCCGTTCCTTATCCCTGTTCAACAACTCCCCCACCCCCTTCCCCCGTACCCGCCGCACGAACTTGCCTTCGCTTTTTTATATGTAAATAACTTTGCACTAGACGAACCAATTTAGGCTTCAAAAGATGCCCTTTAAAATATACTTGTGATAATGAATCCAATTAGCCATAAATAACACCATAAAATTTGCTGCCATTCATATCAGTAGAAGACGTGCAGATATTCAACATGCGGTTTACGAGCAAGGTCTCATCACCACAAAGGTCGCGACGGCCTGTCAACAATCACTCTCCTGAAACACATTGAATGCCAAAGCCGGTGAGCATCGACGATCAGAACCATGCAGGCTTGACGTTACAATCTCGGCGCGCTACGATTGGACCGTTGCAAGCCAATCGACCTCTTCACGGCCGCAGGCACGAAATCAGATATCTCTTAAAGAATTTCTCAAAGCGACCTTGACAAGTCTACACTGCCTGTTCAGACAGGCGCACGCGAAAGCGATGGCAGATGCAAACCAAAAACAGATCGCGAAATAATTACCAAAGCCAACCGAACAACAACAACAACACCTAAGTTCTCGCGATTGTTCCGCACTTTCTCTCTTGTACAGTAAACCTTTTCAGCTCATTTGAGAGCAAACAAATGCTCCAAGTTCTCCGCTAAGCAACTGACGGCACTGCACGCCATAATGACTTGACATTTTGTCACTTTATGCTTTGATTGGTCAGACGAAAGTCAAACAGGTCACTAGTTTGGTTCAGGGAAGATTTGCCGGAAATAGTACTGCTAGTGTGCCAGTGATTTTTTTCCCCTTTTTATTTTCGTTTTGGTGTTACATCTCTTTCTCCCAACTTTCAGTTTTGTTTCAGACGTTTGTGCGCACTGGGAGTTTGCGGGCAATTGGGCTTTTTACCATGGCATGGAGAAAAGAACGGGGCAGGGGAAATTCATCAAACAGTTGCATGAAAAGTAAAAACCCTTTTGCATGTTTAGAATATGTACATACATCACAAAAAAACATAACTGTGTTTTGACACGGTTTCAAAACTTTTTTCCTTGTTTCAGTTGGAATCATTTGACAAGAACAACGACGGGAAGATAGAGTTATCAGAAATGGCTAAGTTAGTGTCACTTTGTAGTTTTCTGGTCTTGCTACAACCTCGTTCCCAGGGTCCTCTCCTACTCGGCCCCGTAGGAGAGGACCCTGGGAGCGAGGTTGGTCTTGCTCTTGCTGGTTCTTTTTTCGTTGTAATTGTGTTGCGTCAAACACTAAAGACTTTCCACGGTCTTTGAAACTTCTCTTCATTTATCAGTTTGCTTTTTTTCCATCCACAGATTTCTGCCCGTTGAAGAGAATTTCCTCTCAAAATTCGTGGTAAAATGATCTCTCCTTTAACAAGTTTTGATTCCAGCAATGTAGACTATCCATTATTGCCTCTTAAATATCATTATATTCTATGCAAACAGATCAGGAAAAATCTCACAAGACAAGAATTTGAGAAAATCTGGCACCACTACGATCAGGTACGTGAATTTATGTTTTTACGCTGTCAGTTACAGTGATTGTAACACTTCCCAGTGAATCACATGCGTAATAACAGTCACATTTTCTAATTTATTAACTTCTCTTCTACCAAAGCCCTATGAATATTAAATTGTAAACTGAATAGGTATCTCGCAAAGGAAGAATTTCGAGTGGTTCTGCCGATTTTTGGTCGATTTCTTTATTGTTTTCTGTGCATTTCCCT
>JAHPZR010013760.1:45000-47500 GCA_019787425.1 Platygyra sinensis
CTCTATTTACTGACTTCGCTCCACTGGGTCTCCACTCTACTCCACTTCACTCCATTTTGCTGCGCTTCACTCTGCTCAACTTCACTCCATTTCACTTTGCTCCAGTCTTCTCCACTTCACTCAATTCCTATTTACTTCTCTCTAGTCCACTTCACTCCGTTTTACTTCGCTTCACTCTACTCCACTTCTCTTTATTTCACTTAGCTTCACACTCCACTCCACTCCACTTTACTTCTCTCCAATCCACTCGACAGTCACCCCATTTCACTTCGCCCAGCTCCAGTCCACTCCATTTCACTTCGCTCCAGTATGTGTACGAGCTAAGGGTGTAACAATACATCGAACTATCGATGCATCGCGATGTTAGTGCTGGGATAGCAATGGATCGATAGTGAAAATGAAATATCGATAACAATTGCGATAGTGTTGCGAACTATCGATAGTTTCGATGGTTTCGATAGTTTCTATACTTCTAACATTTTAACTTGTTTGGAAAATAAAGACACCTTTTTCCACCCAGGTAAAGGTAAAAAAGAAACCTAAAACAATCCGCCTACTGCGCCAAGCATTTTTAGCGTCTTGATTGTTGAACCAACAATAGGGTCGAGCTATTCATTGTGTTCCTCAGTACCTGTATTGACTACCAAGTAGATACAGGAGCCCATCACTAGGAGCCTGTAACTACTCCATATTCCTGTCACGGCGTTTTCACAGACTGATGTATTTTCTGTTTGAATTTATCTCGAATTCAGATCCCCACAAGAACCTCAGTGACCAATTGCAATCACAAGCACGGACTAATGTCGACATTGCCGGATTTCATACCGTGGGGGCCTGGGTACAATCGGTGTATTATGGGATTAACAACACAAGACCCATATATTCAGGAAGAGCACACCGAGCTTTACAAAATCCTTAAGTTTCGTGTAAATTGCGCCAATATTGAACAAGATACAGCCATTCAAAAACGTAAAAATTTAGTAACAAATGTATGGATTGCCGGACACTTGTCCGGAAATCCATACATTTTCCGGACAAGTGTCCGGCAATCCATACATTTGTTACTAAATTTTTACGTTTTTGAATGGCTGTATCTTGTTCAATATTGGCACAATTTACACGAAACTTAAGGATTTTGTAAAGCTCGATGTGCTCGTTTTGAATATATGGGTCTTGTGTTGTTAATCCCATAATACACTAATTGTACCCAGGCCCCCGACGTATGAAATCCGGCAATGTCGAAATGATGTCGACATGTTCACGTGAGGCCGCATTGTTTTATAGCTCATGCAGACTGAAACTGGCCTATTTTGCGGGAAAAAATATCTAAAAATAGACTGGTCTGTAAAAATGCCGTTGCATTGGCTTATTATGAGAGTTGCAGGCTCCTAGTAATGGGCTACTGGTAGATACGGACATTCCTGCATGAAAACTATCGCAATACTATTGCAATAGTACCTACACTATCACAATAATATCGCAATATCCATGTGACCTATTGCAATACAATTGCAATGTCCTCAATAGTCACCCCAAGTACGAGCGCGACATGCGATCAAGCGGCGAAGCGAATCTTAATTATTTGAATTAATTTTGGCGGGAAAACGCCGTTGCTAGCCAAGTGTCTCACGGCCAAAGTAGCCCGTGCTCAGCGACTGTTGCACATTTACATGATGCCTTCTACCGCCATCCGCCCGTGACTCTTGCGCGCTAGCCTCTTCCAGGCCAACCTCGAAAACAGCGTGCGAACAAATGCAATAGGAAACGAATGCAAACCTAAAGTTTGGCCGGCATAGATTTTACGTAAATACTGTGTTTACAGACAGGTGACTGGAAATAGGTTTTGGATTTTAATCCATGCAAAGTTTCATAAATTATACATTAAAATGTATTATAGATTTTTTTTTCTAATTATCCTTATGTAAAAGTTGATTTTAACTCAGTTTTAAGGGTTTCTTTTTTGAAATAGAAACACTGCCCGGTCACGGATTGATCGTGTGTCCCCAAAGCGATACCATGAAGCTTGCAGGATACAACTCTTTCTCTTTACGTACGCCATTACATAAACCGCACACAAAAGCCGCTGATATTGAGCTCATCCAATAACAGCAGCCTGAACAAATTGGAGATCCTCTGTCGGTCAGCTGGTCAAGTGGTGTTTGTTTACATTGAAAGGCTGCCTTGTCTGTGGCAGGGCGCTGCGCTCAACGGTTAACTCACGCAAGATGGCTTCCTCCCGCTCGGGAATGAAGCCGTTTGTCACCAAGTTTCATGGCAAAACTCAGCTAACATCAACCGAGTTTATGGAAGTGTTTAGGAAATACGACAAAGATGGTAAGTTATGTTTAAATTCTGTGGAATATTTTTTTTGCGTTAACCGTGCGACAGCTGCGATGAAAATATAGGATCCCGTTTAGCAGATCTAGTCTGAAAAAAGTTTTTATTCACAGTGGATTCGTTCGCTACATCGCTTTCTATTCAGGTAACCACCCGACATCGA
>JAHPZR010013760.1:52500-64629 GCA_019787425.1 Platygyra sinensis
CTATGAAGCCATTTTCTTCGCATTAGAGAAATATTTTTCAAAGTTTCGGTACGAAATTTTTATCATCGCTTTACATGATATCATTGTCTTACAAAATTTCCCATTGTCTTTCAACCAATCATAATCCAGAATTACCATGTGTAATTTGCACTGGTGTTACACTTTTTGCATTGGTGTTACACTTGAACTACACTGTGCTCAACCAATCAGAATCGAGTAATTTTTTCATGTATACTATTAGGTACAAAAATAACAGTGAAGAAATAAATTAAAAAGAGCCAAGGATATTAGAGAGGAACTTGGGAAACAAAGCGACAATTGTTTCAAGCTGCATTTGGAGTCTTCCGTGAAGCAGCGCGACAAGATGACGTTTCATGAAGTTTCCAAAGAATGGCAAATAGCACGAGCAGCTTACTTTCACTTATGAAAGCACCAGCGATTAAGGATCAAATTAAAGATTTACACTACTTGTGACATTTGAAATTCTTTCAATTGGCACTCGCCTAAAAGCTTGGCAATTTTGATAGAATTTGCGAGCATAACTGGAAGGGTAAACCCTTAATTGCACTCGCATTCATAGGCCTTACGTTTATACGAGAAGTGGGTTAAAATGTAAAACAAAACGCTGGAACGATAGATTCAGGACCGTCACGCAGTAAGCAAGTGATGGCCAGGCCGTCACTTGCTAGCCTTCGTTGCAGGCATAAACAGGGAAGGGATAGGGGAGGCGAAAAACGCAATCCCCCGCTCCTGTCCTCCCCCTGTCCTTATCCCTGTTCCACAACCCCCCCCCCCCCCCTTCTCCTGTCCCCGCCGCACGAGCTTGGCTTCTCTTTTTACATATAAATAACGTTGCACAAGAAGAACCAATTTAGGCTTCAAAAGATGCTCTTCAAATACCTGTAATAATGAACCCAATTAGCCATAATAACACCATAAAAGTAACCACCATTCATATCCCCAGAAGACGTACAGATATTCAACATGCGGTTTACGAGCAAGGACTCGTCACCACAAAGGTCGCGACGGCCTGTCAGCACCATTTATCACTCACAGACAAACACATTTCTCATATTTCTAAGTTTTTATCTACTCCACGGCCGCAGCCACGAAATCAGATATCTCATAAAGAATTTCTCAAAGTGTAAACTTGCGCGCTTAAATCACATGCTGCCTATTTAGACAGGTGCATGCGAGAGCGGTAGCAGATGCGAACCGAAATGATCTTCCACTTTTGCGTAAAACAGCTCACGAAATAATCACCAAAGCCAACCGTACTACAGCAAAACAACACTAAGTTATAGCAATTATTCCACACTTTCTTTCTTGCACAGTAAACCCCTTAGCTCATTTGAGACTAAACAAATGCGCCGAGTTCTCGTCTGAAAGTTGCTAAGCAACCGACTTTACTGTGCGCCATAATGACTTGACATGTCGTCACCGCATGCTTTGATTGGTTGACAAAAGCCAGACAAGTCACTAGTGTGGTCTAGGGAAGATTTGCCAGAAATAGTACTTCTAGTCTGCCCGTGTTTCTCTTTTCCTTTTTAAACCGCGCAGCCGGAGGCTGGGCGGTTTCTTGCTCTGCCTTCGGTTTTTTTTTTTTTTCGTTTTGTCGGTTACAAATCCCAAACCTCCGCGGATGATGTCATCATCAGCCAATTACAGGCCATTTCTAAGCTCTTTTCTTCATACCTCCCCTCAGGAGAGTTTTGCCTAGAAAGCGAATTAAATAAACTTGCGGTTAGTTGGGGAGGGTTTATTTGGTCAAAATTGGGCGGAAATCCCTCGGAGATGCACGTCAAGGCATTTGCAAGGATAAAGAATGTAACTTAGGACCAGTTGCTGGCTACTAAGGCTGAAATTATCCAGAGTTAAGCTGTATTTTCGTTTTGCTTGCATGTTCACTTTCGAAGGGAATATTCAATGCGCTAAAGAAGGTATTACGTCTGTCGTCAGCCATGGACCGCGCTGTTGGTGATAAATAAGATCGTGTTTACTGGAATGCCCTTACGGTGATAAATAAGATCGTGTTTACTTCGCCAGAAGTAATGGTGGAGTTTTCTGGGAAAAAAAAAACCTTGCCTTTGAACATATGGAGATATATATTCCTTTGAAAGGTCAATTGTGAGACCTTTTCTCCTTCGAGCTAGGTAAACAAAGTCTCCGATTACAAATCACGCAACCACGCTATGCAAAGAATGTGAAAATCTCTTACAACCTAGGCACTGAGCCTACTCTGAATCACGCAATCTCTATTGTTTCCAATCTTTTAAATATTATTGTTTCCGGGTAATGTTTTCTCGCAAAACGTTGTTGCTAGATATTACGTAATGTTTTTGTGAGCGCAAAAGAGTTAAAAAGCGCGGTTTTAATTTTTTTTTAAATTCTTGTTATTTCCGTGTTGTTGTTGCATCCGTTCTCTTTCAATGTAGTTTCAGACAGTTGTACGCGCTGAACAGAGAGTTCGCGTGCATTGGGCTTTTAACCATGGCAGGGAGAAAAGGAGGAGGGAGGGGAAATTCATCAAACGACTGAAAAGTAAAAACCCTTTTGCATGTTTAGAATACGTACACATATGACAAATAAAAAAAAAAAACATAACTATGGTTTGACACGGTTTCAAAACTATTTTTCTTGTTTCAGTTGGAATCATTTGACAAGAACAAAGACGGAGAGATAGAGTTATCCGAGATGGCTAAGTTAGTGTTACTGTGGACTACGAGTAGTCCCTCTTTCGCTTAGTCCGTCGTGCGTGACGCGAAAAACCCACGTCACGCACGCACGACGGACTAAGCGAAAGAGGGACCTCTCGTATATAATTTTCTGGACTCGCTGCTGCTGGGTCGTTTTTCTTTGAAATTCTGTTGCGTCAAGTAGTAAAAAACAGAGACTTTCCACTGTCTTTTAAAACTTGTCTTCATTTATCATCGGTGACAGTTTGCTATTTCTTCATCAACAGACTTCTGCCCGTTGAAGAGAATTTTCTCTCAAAATTCGAGGTAAAATGATCTCTCCTTTTAAAAGTTTTGATTCCGGCAATGCCGACTATCCAATATTGCCTCTTAAACACCATTATATTCTATGCAAACAGATCAGGCAAAATCTCACAAGACAAGAATTTGAGAAAATCTGGTACCACTACGATCAGGTACGTGAATTTATGTTTTTGCGATGTCAGTTATGTATAGTGAATATGCAATTTGCTTCTCAAGTGTTCCTCTGTTAAATACTTCTTTTTAAATTTAAGCTGTGTCTAAGCTTCTGTGTTTTTCTTTTGCCTTCTGAATCTGGCTATCTCCTCCACAAGGATATTTTCAATCCAGCCTTGTATTAATTTCCGATTTTTATTTTCTACCCACCGCACAGGATCACAATGGAAGCATTGGCGGCGCGGAGCTAGATGCTCTTATACGAGACTTGTACATCAAGAATAACAAGGTGAAAATACCTTTTCCTTTCAAATATTAGAGTGACGGACTTCTCACAGATGTACTTCTAATCATTCCCGTTCATTCTGCTTCTTTTTGCGAACAAAAATGTGAGTCGCACGACAAAAAAGTTTCGATGACGATGACGGCGCCGACAGCCAATTTTTTGGCGGAAAATCTGTAAATCTGATTGTTTAAATTATGATCACCGGAAAGAAAAAGTAACAGTGCGTTGTTATAACTACCTCGTAAAATGTTTGCGAATATGCAGCTTGTCCTCAACTGAAGATACGAGGTGACCTCAACTATAAGCCTCTGGTGGTTTCTAGAGGTCACCTCGCCATATTGAGATATGGATAGATAATTAATCTATTACGTAAAAAGGGAAATAAGCAGATTGAATCTTGAAGATTTTTTGTTGCTAAACCGGACATTTCAGGATTGGTTTCGCGGTTTTTCCTTTTTTGCTTGTCTGTGTTCTTGATTGTTTGTTTGTTTGTTTGTTTGTTTGTTTGTTTTGCCTGTTTGCATGACATAGCTTCTTTGATAATTTCCAGGAACCACCAGACATGAAAACCATCAATGACCAGCGTGACATGATTATGAAGTTCGCTGACCGTGACGGTGATGACGCGGTACAGAAGGAAGAACTGGCCCTGTTTTTCTCGGTGGCGCAGTCTCGAAAAGTTCAAGATATCAAGGTTGACGTGGAAGGGCGTGAAGCCGAGAGAAGAGCTGAGAAAGAAGCAGATAAACAAGAACAAGCGAAGAAACAGGATGACAGTGGTTCCACTGAAGGAAGTACAGGCTGTTGTTGGCTGCTGTGATGAAAGAGTGAATTCAAATTCAGAAAATTTCAACCTTTGAGATGTCACGCGCGTTGCTCTTGACAAGTAAATGGCTTTTAAACCGTCCATGGCTAAAGAAACTGTCGTTGGCATAACGATGAAAAAGAATATTAAAAAATAAACAGTAATAAATGAGGACAATATTAAAACGTTAATTCTTCCGCGGTAAGAGAAATAATAACTACGCCCTGCACTTGAACTCGACGCTGCGTTGTACAACGAGTGTTTTGATTCACACTGAGACTGTTCACAGCCCACCATTTTTTATTTGATTGATGAACGGTTGGATAGAATTGCGAGAGAGCTGTGCACCGGCACGCGTGCAAAACGTCTGTGCATGCGCAAGGTCCCTATTTTCAAAATGGCGGTTGCGAATGCGAACTTTACAACAAGAACGCCTTTTTTGAGCTTAAATCGAACTTTATTTGCATCCAAAACTTCAAAGCAGGAAACGTTAAACCTCCAGGTATGCACTGGAGCAAGGATTTCTAGAAAGTTCGCAGCGATCGTGCAAGAAAGCCGCTCATTTAGACAAATTCGTGCATCGCCGTTCTCAGTGTTTATGTTCGACTTCAGAATGAAACAAAAGCGAGCGTGGACTCTCAAACATGATTTTCACCTTTGGTGCAAGGAGGAAAGTGTGTGGTGCAAAAGAGAGAAACTAAAGCAATTAATAAACTTTGTGTTCGTGAAATTCTAAGCTTATCTTTTGTGTGTGGAGCTTACTTTTTTGAATTTCGCGGCCGCAATCTAGTTTGTTTTGATATCGCGTATAATTTCAATGACAAATTCGCGCCGGAAGCAGGGAAGGCACGCATGCGCACTGCGTTTTTCACGCGTGTTCTGTGCACCAGTGCAGAACGGGAGACTTGAGGAGGTAGTGGGTGGGGAACTTTGGATGGCTTCGCTCGCTCCCCGCCACCACCTCCACGTGCTTCGTGCTAGTGTCGCTTTTTCTTTCCTTGAAAAATAGAGAGGCTGTGAACAGTCTGAACTCAAACTCGACACAACATTTTAAAAAGCATTCAATTCCTTATAAGCCTTAACACCATCTGTTCATGTTTCAATGGAGAAAATAAAACTGATAAAAATAAATTGTTGAAACGCAACCTTTTGTAATATTTGCACATTACAATTGCATCATTATTTTCTTAGTGTTTTCTTATTGGACACGCTTAGACTGTCGGATACATTGGTCAGTGTTTTCCTTGGCTAGGAAAAAATTTCAAGTGAAATATGACAAAGGAGAGAAAAACAAAAATAAGCGTCACTAGATATTTTTTTCGATCAGATTTAAATAATGACCAGTTTCTATAAGTTCGCTGTACGATCGCTCCCAAAGGAATACAGAAATCGTGTCGATCACGTGGAAAATATAGCCTGCGTTACAGTGGGACGCGCGGTTTAGACTGTCAGCGACGCAGGTTACAAAACCACTCCCCAGCGATAGACTTGCAAGAAGCTCATCAGTCGCGGCATTTTGAGTTACGAACAAAATTACTTTTTAATTGAAGGGAACCTGAAGATATTAATTTACCAAGATAGAAAAACACCAACGAGATAATAACAAATCATAACGGAACAAGGATGGTTAAGGACGGAGAAGATTGACAGAGATTACAAACTTTAAAACTTAGGCCAAACATCTCACAACGAGCAAACCGTGAGGTAGAATCGAGGTAGAATCCATTCTCCAGCGGCCGCTGGTAATAAGGATCGCCCACGTTCGCAACGACTCCAATCAGCGCGCGCTCAGTTAAAAGCGTGGGAAAAAGACGGGCGATTTTAGCGAGTGTACAAGATTGGCTGATGAAAATCATGACCCTCAAAGTTCCCCCTTTTCCGAAGAACAATCCCTACTTTTTTTTTCGAAAAGTTCAATTTTTTAAAACACCGCGATTTTTAGATTGGCTTTCTTCCAAAACCGCAATTTCGACCAAAGGGTCAATACTAAGGGAGACAGACGAGAAACAAGCCATCTTATCTGAACTTAATTGAGAAACAACAAGATGCACACTGTGGCTCTGCGATGAATGTGATCTTTAATCTCTCTCAACTGATTCCATGCATTCAGTTTAAAATAAAAAAAAATCATTCAGTTGCGGCTCTTGCAATTGTACTGGGGTCATCTTCTCTTGTATCTGCAACAAAAGGAGAAAGACAAGTAAGTGAGGAACGAATTTCTAATCAAGCCAAACTGGAAAGCAAGGCCACAGGCATACCACCGTAGGCTACACGTTTACTAAGTGAACCTCCGAGCGCACAATTAAAACACGCTTGAAATAAAACGCACCTTTTCTTTGACTTAAACCTTCCTGGACTTTTCTTAAACTTCTTTGAATCATCGGATCTGGAGCTAAATAGCAAAGTGGAAAAAAACAACGCTTTTTAAAACTGAACATGCCTGTTCACCTGTCATACACAAAACGTTCATCACTTTATCACTTCAGTTATTCTTTATTCTAAAAAACTGATTAAGACAGTTTGCCCCGCAAATAGCTAGGAAACTAGTCGTGGCGGGGCAAGACAAGTACATGAATAACACAAATTATTATCTAACTGCACTTCGCAGAGTACAAATAACGCTTAAGACGAGTACAAATATCACGCGGTATTTGTACTCCAGAGGACCGGTTAGACAGGTTTCCTGCCGTTGACCAATCAAGTTAGCTGGATTTCCCGCGCCAATTCCGTTCCGCTTCGCACACTTCTATCACGCATTCCCTATAAATAAATATCCACGACATTCGCTCGCAAGAACATACCAATTTGGCGTGTTGGATAATAAATCTCTTATTAGACGTTTTGTTGTGTAGTATCCCTGAGAATTCTTACTCGTTGTTTGCATTTTGACTCGCCCTACGGGCCCGCCAAAATACGGCACAACTCGTAAAAATACTCAGCGATACTACACAACGAAACGTCTAATCAGATATCTTTATTTAATAAAAACAAAATAACCGTAAAATAATAGAAAACTTTGCAGATTACAGCTAAAAAATAAGTTAAAACCCTTAGCAAGTGCACCTATATAGTCATCCTCCATTTTCCTCCGTTAAGGTTTTGAATAGCACGTGACTAGCTTAGAAGACTGCATTATTTGATATAAGGCAGAATTGTCTTGAAGAAGTGACAAACCTCTGTCTGAACGTTTTTAGCGCTTTTTTGCTTGTATCTGTGAGTTCTTTGTCAAATGCCTTGAGCCGTGAGCCACCAGCAGCAGCACTTTTCGTTTTTGATGATTTTCCTATCGAGAAGGGAAAAAAAGTCAAATTTTATAATAAGACCTTTGACAGCAACCGAATTGCCACAAAATCACAATTTATGGCGCGCAAGGTAGGGTATTTCATGAAATAGGAGACAACATTTTAAGATATACAAACCTTTTGAGTTGAAGTCGGGTTTATCAGGCGGGAAGGCGTGCAACCGTTTCTTCTTTTTCGACCGCTTGACCTCTCGTGCAATGAATTCCATCTCTTTTCGCTTTTTCTTATCCTCTTCCTACAAAAAAATATCATAGTTGCCTCTATAAATAATCGTTTTAGGAGAACGAGAGTGGGTACGTTCTACCGTTTAGTGGAGATGTTGTTGTTTTCGAGTAGTCTTAGTAGCCTCCGTAACCGCAAGAGTTATCGCATTTTGGGCGCGAGGAAACTGCACTTTACATCCTCGCCTTCAATTTTCGCGCGACAAAAAATTGCAGAAAACCCCAGTTCGTACGATTACTATGCAGGCTACTTTTCAAGGCTGGAGGTTGAGTACAACATTACTTTGTTTGGATGGGTTGCTGGAACAACACATATTAACCTTCTGCAGCACTTAAGAGTCTTAAGCGTACAGTGGGCTTAATAAACTAAAGTACAAAGCGTGAAACATAAAATCATTTAATTTTTAATTTTGACAACACCATGCACATTGTCAAATACACTTACATAAAAATAGGGTATATACACCTAGCGCGGTTCGTCGACATCCTGTTTTTACAAAACCGTAAGTCATTTTAAGTTGTATGAAGCAATTGTTAGGTTTCCGTATCGTTACGTCAAAAGGAAAGCAACGAAAAACACGCGACAGCCTTACGTTTTCATTTGCGCTGGCTGCAGTCTTTCCTTTCTTGTTTTCATTTTTAGATTTTTTGCTGGCTGGTCCGTTTACTGCTTTGTCTGTGGATGAAAACACACACATAAGAAAACTGAAATTTCAATTCTGCGTCAACACTGATTGCGCAAGTTAAAACTATCCAACACTTCAAATTTAAAAGCTCTTTTACCAGACTTTCTTTTTAGGTCTGCCTTGCTTTGAAACCACACCCGCGGAGGCCTGGAGAAGATCTCTTCTTCATGTTCAATGAGATTTCGTGCTTTATTCATCTCCATCTCTGAAATTCTCAGCTGAAGAGGAAGTGAAAGCAAACTGAGATAAAAGGCCGGGGGTCTTAGTTGAAAAATAATCGGACCTCAAGTCAACAGAACAGTGTGATTCATCAGTATTGTTGAATGTTTTAATGTGGCGTTTTTGCTGCGGCATTTTTCAATTTTTGAGCCACAGAACCGCTCAAAAAGACGTTACTCCTCGTTTCTCTCCAGAGTCGTCTCGTTTCTCTCGAGATTCCTCTCGTGTCTCTCGATATTCGCCTCGTTTCTCCAGGGATAAGTCTCGTTTCTCTCGAGACTGGTCGTGTTTCACTCGAGATGCGCCTCGTGCCTCTCGAGACACTTCTCATTGATCGCTGTTTACGCTGGCCTAGAGTTTTTTTTCAGAGAAAAATTTCGAGGCCAAAGGAAGGCTATGTAAACAAACGATGGATCTCGAGTGAACAGAGACCAAGTCGAATCCATGTTATTATAAATATTCTCCAATAAGATCGGTTCATTCGGATCTTTGGCATCTAAGCAACTCCGACAGGTCACTTAAAATAGATAAGATCATTTCGTATAGTTAGGATAGTTAGTTGGTGGTCCTCACACAATAAAGTAAATGCTTGAACCGACAAGCCGGTTAATAGTACAACGATGTCAATATTAGTTTTTGCCATTTGTAACTTGGTAAATGGTTTGAACCCAGGAGTATCAGTAGTTTGTATTGTGTGATCGTCCGGGTGAGTGTAGTTCTGAAAAGAACTGTTGTTGGTGACTGACGTTTCGACAACCTGAGCGGAAGTCATCTTCAGAGTCAAGTGAATAGTGTTTGTCAGTCGATGATGTTGTAAGTCTAGTCTGTTGAAAACGATTGGTCAGTTATGCGGTGGGAATCCGCTGTACACGTATTCGAGACTAGGTAAAACTCTCGTTCCCAGATCCCTTATGGACAAAGCCACAAGAGATCTGGCAACAAGATCAACTAAATGATTGTTATCCTTGAGAAGACAGCTACTTGCTTCTCGCCTACCTCTTTTTCTTCGCTTTCTTGTTTCAAAATTTCCTTCAAGTCCTTCTCGAGTCCTTGAATCTTACTTTTATATTTCTCAATCACCTCTGAGGAGAAGAAAGTTTAAAAAATCTTGAAGATCAGGTTTAGGAACGCCTTTAACTCAGAAGGTAAACATGCCTAAACAGTCAAAAATTTTAGACTCAGCATTTATGAGTATTTAGGACACGAAGCCCGCAGCAACATATTAGCAAATAAACTGGAGAAAACGAAGAAGAACAACAAAAATAAATTTCTTTCTCACCTGTGGGGACTATTCTGCTTTTCACTGGTGTCTTTGCTAATTTTACAATTTCCTTCAACAGTTTTCTTTCCTTTTCTCCGACTAGCGACACAGATCTACAAAAGGGAAATGCGCATAACAGTTAGGAAGTGAGCACAAATAAGAAATAACACTGCTTATAGAAACTACACGAAGGTCTACTCAAAAGTGTTTTCCTCTTTCGAATAATATTTCGTTTAAGTCATCGAAATCAGTATCGCTGATATTTCGTTTGAAGCGCAGATATTCCGCCCACAATTCATGATCATTCGAAGCGAAACTTTGACGAAATATCGACGACAATTCGGGAGAGCAATGCACGATTTTGAAATTTTGAATTTTTTTGCTAAAGAAGCTAAGGACACACATGAAAAAGCGGATTGTATCCAAAGACAAGATCAAGCGGAAAAGAACAATCGAAAACACTTCGCGCGTTTCTACGTTTTACTACCCTGAAATCAGGAAATCTTATTTGCGCTTCACGCGAGCGAGGAAGCCGCGGGTAACGGACACCAAACAAGAGAGCATTCTTCCCGGCCATTCACGGTCACGCCAGGAGACAAAGTCCAGCAACTTCCCCGTGAAGCGACAAGAACAGTTATTACGAATATGTCTCCCTGCAATACACGATCATCATCATCATCGTCCTCACTACACCTCAGGGGGGTGTATAAGGCCGCAATACACGATGAAGACAGAAAAAACCCACATACCTCCCACTGCGTCCCGCCCGAGCTGTTCTTCCTACTCTGTGAATGTACTGCTTCAGCGTCGGCGGAAGGTTGGCGTTAATGACCTGTTAAAACGAGCAACAAAAAAAAAAAAAGAAAAAGAAACTCAATTTACGTGTCATATGTTGATTGGAGACACTGTAAATAAATAAAAAAATACTGCAAATAAAAGGGCATAAACTATTAACAATCTCAGCTGGTGATAGGCTAAGCAGTTGGTGTACTACACTGAGAGGTCGAGGAGTTGAACTCGGGACTTCCGAGAACAAAGTCAAATGGCGGTAGGGTGGAAGATTTAAACCAGGGACCACTGCCCTTATCCACTTGACCATCCCGCCTCCCAGCAATTCACTGTTCACAGTGCAATACCCTTGGACTGAGTAAACAGTAACTGTAATCTTCGTTATAGAAGCCGAAATGTCGTCTCACAAACTAACTCAGTATGGAACACTCTTGTTCCCCAAATAAAACTCAAGTGATAAATACAATTTTGAGGTCGGTATCAACGACGTTCATGTACGGGTCCACTGCATGGGTCTCCTACCTTACACTTACCGTTTTCACTCCCAGAATATCCAGCCCTCTAGACGCTAAGTCCGTAGCTACAAGAATGTCAACTTCGCCGGCCTTGAATTTCCTTAAAGCTTCCAGTCTCTGAATGTAAAACATGAAAAAGGCCCAGGGGCCATTGAAGAGGTAAATCATGCCAGTCGTTTTTTTAAGAATATCAACACGAACACAGGGACGAATGGTTTCTTGGTCAATTCCTTCTTTTGGCAAAACAACAAAGTCTTTTACAACGCAAGCTTCGCGCTTGTCTGGCAAAACAGCACCCCTTGACAGGGAGGACCTCAACTAAAAAAGCATCTTCGTGACTAGCTATCTAAAGACAGGTGTATACGCGAAAGAAAAACACGCTATGAGAAGTCAATCTTTCCCAATTCCCGCTGGCAGCTTTCGCGCTCGTGTGATATGCAGCTCAGAAGTAATGTTAGAGGAAAATAACGCTTCTGAAACAACTACAAAGTAACGCTAGGAAAAATGTCACGCAGCAGTACTGCAATTGTGCCAAAGATGAGCACATGTAACGCGAAATCGTCACGCACCTGTAGTTGTGTCAAGTTTCCATGGAGCTCTTCCACGTTCAATCCCAGAAGCCCTAAGATAATTCTTAGTCTGTGAGCTGACGTTTTAGTTTGCAGAAATATCAGGCAATGTGCGTTGAACGTTCTACTGCATAGTGCTGCAAAGAATGAAGTAAATACACGTCAGCTGGTACAAGATTTTATCTTTACTTAGGCGTCTGTGCGGCATTTATGCCGCCAAAAGGATACCCCATATGATCATTAGTTCCAAACGGTAAAAGTACGTGCGACAACGTGAAGGATAAAAAAAAAAAACTGAAAAAATGCAATCTTATTCATATTTAT
>JAHPZR010013761.1:0-5000 GCA_019787425.1 Platygyra sinensis
GTGGGCCGGGGTATTTCAGAAATTTTTTGCGAAAAAAGTCGTGGCCCTCCCTCTTCCCAGATTGGATTTATGCATGGCCCTTCACAAATACCTAAACAAAAGCATCTGACCCTCCCCCCATCTCCTCCAAGAAAAAGTAACCGGAAGTGAAAATAACTGACCGGAATTGGTGCTCACATATAACCGCGTGTCAAGGGAGAAATGGTCAACTATGTAAATTTTGCCAGAAGGATGAGACTACCAGCGCTCCATACCGCTTCCAAATCTACGACCATATCCCAACTATGGCAAGCTATTAAACTTCCATTATCTTTCTTGGAGTGCAAACCGCGCCAATGGCCATGAACCGGACGACTTAATCAAGCCTCGAGCTCAGATTAAGCTATTGCTTTAGGAAAGTGAACTAGTCAGTGGTGGTAGTGAAGCTATTAGAAAGTTCACAGATAAATACATTGTCCCCAAAAAGCTTGTAGCAGAGTATGCTGAACACCTTGCCCAGATAAAAATACGCAAGGACAAGAGGAAAGAGGAGACTGACAGGAAGCGAACGGAACGGCTGAACCGGGAGTACAATGACATTAACTGGGTTGGACTGTACAACTCCGATAAGCTGTCGTCCTTGAGGGTGGACGGGCTATCCTTGTACTTTTCCCATCACAAGATCACCTTCAAAGGGAAAAAAGCTGAAAAGGTCGCATTGATCAAAGCGCACATTGGCATGTTGTTTTACGATTCCTGAATGGAGTGTCAACAACCTCGGCAGCTCCCGCTTAGAAATGTGCTGTAGCAAGTGACTTCATCACTTTCCGAGGTGGAAACTGACTCGAAAAGTGATGTAGTACATTGAGTTCTCAAGTAGTTCAAGTAACGAATTATCACCGGAGACTGATTTTATACCAGAACCACACGCACAAACATTACCGCCGCAAAATATGGACGAAAACGGGCACAGAACGACAGAGACAATTACGTTAGTTGGGACAAGATAGCTTTTTGACATAATATTTTGACACCTGTATAAAATAATTTAGATTAATTTTGACTGGTAGCTTTGCTAGTATATGCAAGTTTTAGGTTTCTGTACACTTTGCCTGTTTGTTAACGAATAAAAGTCAACTAACCGACATGGAGTAATTTTTTCCTTACCAAAAAAACCTATGACCCTCTCCAGGTTGCATATAAAACAGGTTTGACCCTCCCCAATTTGTAAAATAATTACTAATGACCCTCCCCTCCGAAGCCCCGGCCCACCCCCTCCAATTAAAAACGTACCTTCCCTAAGAGAGTTTTAGATCCGAGTTTACCGCGAACTTCTAACCGCTGGAGGTCACGTGACAAGTCTTTCACGTCACGTTTGAAGTTTACAACGTGCGTTTTCAACGTGAGGACGTAGGTTTTCACGTATGTCATTTACCTGAAAGCTTTTAGCATATAATTCTTGTTTTATTCCACGTAATGATACAAAAATCTTATGGAGCAAGTCTTTATCCATTAACAGAGGCAGAAATATGGGCGAAATGCTAAATTTGATAAATCCTATTGCATCTTGAAAACAGGTGCCATTCATGGCTGCTGATTCAAAATGGCGGCCGTGAATTTGCAAAGAGAACTAATGCAAGGGTTTATAACTCTTTGCTGCTAGATAACCCAGTGTTCCCGTGTATTTCTTTTATTTTCACTGATTGATATTTCTTCTATTTCTAAATGGAAAAATAAACCAAGAATGGCTCCATTTCGTTGGCCAGAGGCTCGACACGAGTTGGCTCTTGCCAAGGAAGTAGCTCAACACAACCCCGAGAAACCTGACGAGTGGGAAGCGGTAGCTAGAAGACTCGGCAAAGCATTTTCTACGGATTCATATACTGTTGAGCTTAAGGGAAGAGGCTGCCGTGAAAAAATGGATCGGATTTTAACCAAATACAAAGAAGAAGACATGAAAGGTTTAAAGAGGTAAGTTTGATGTGGCTTGTCAGTTATACTGTCTCACAACTGAGTAAAATGTTCAACCCTCTGTTTTTATTAGTCACAATTAGAAATATACAACAAGTCCATGTGTTTGTTTCTCGTATTGCTTTCCTTTTTAATAATCTTGCTCTTTTGATGCTTAAGAGGCTGTCTCTCTAAAAACCGACCACTGATTTTACTTCGAAAATTTGATTTTTCTCATAAGCTGGGATTTTAAAGCCCTTACCTAGTTAATCACTAAAATGAGTTTCATTTGATTAAAAATTGTAATTGAATTTTCCAAGGCTTAGTTAAAGTTCGGTCCGCGAGACTCAAGTTGCATGCCTGCCGAAACTGGAAAAATAGCACATATTGCCGTCGCTCTAAAAAAGTTAATATTCGCTCAAAAGTCCCAATTCTTTTTGTTAACTATAGATATATCACAGCAGTTTGTTTAGCCATGTTGCAATTATAATTCAATGTTGTTCCTTCAACGGCTGAAAGCAGATTTTCTACCGTTAAATCGAGTTTTGAACCAAACACGAAAAGAGCGCTACTTTGAAGGCGCGTTTTAAAAATGTGGCACCTGTTTGAAACCGCTGAACTACATGAATAGAAAGTATAAATGACACTTAATTCAAAACAATAATATAATTTGTCTGCCCACTAGGTTTTCAAAACTAACGACCGCTTAAAGTTCGGGAAATTTTGAAAATACTTCAGTGAGTAACTGCATACTCGCCTTCGTGAAGTGCTCCTATAAATTCACCTAAATCTCTTACCTGGCTTTAAGATTAAAGTTTTGGTCCTTTGTAGCAATCCTTGAATCCTAGGTAGCATTAAAACTGCCAGCTTTTCCTTCCAGCAGTAGGTTTGTATACAAGGTACATTTATACGTTCCTGATGTGTGTCGAGCGTGACAGTCACATACTTCCGTGTTCTTTGTATTGCTGACCATTGTTTTCCTCGAAGTCGGTTTAATCGTGTAGTCCTCTTAAAAGGTTTGTAGAAGCACTCTTTTGAACAACTCTCGGCACATACAAGTATGAAAACTCAACGGTGATCAGGGGATCCACAGAAGGATTCATAAATGTCACGGCCATTTTGTGTTTAAAACGGGTGTTTTCGTTCCCAATCTTCGCGTGAGCATCACATCCTGATTCCCGTGATACAGATTGGGAACTAATTTAGGGTGCCTTTCTTTAATAGAATCTGGGTCAGAACTTCATGGTCAATAAAAATCGGGAATCCGAAAGAATCCGAAAATGAATTTTGCGTTTCTTTACCAAACAGATCAATCGTATATCTCTTGGATCATGGTGCGTCAAAAGAACCGAAGAATCCACTCCCGGAGTGAGGGTCGCACGGGGGTATTCTCTAGTCCAGTCCCTGAACTCTCCTTTCTTCCCGCCCCATACAGGGGCTGAACCCGGGCGAGCGAAAGAAGAGTCCAGGATAACTTGCATGCGCATGCTCAGAACGCCGCCATTTTTCCCCCCCAAATCGGGGGAAAAACCATATTTGGAAGTACTTTCCAGATTTAGCTTGTGGCGCGATTTTCTGAATGATAATATACAAGCAACAATTTCTGCATTGAGATTGATTAAAACCATGGCGATTAATCCCAAATCAATGGAATTTCATGCACCAGTGCCACGCTAAACCACATTCGATTGTTTTTTATCACAATATCAAAGATAACGAAAGAAATATAATCTTTGCCAAGATTTGTTGACATTGAAAACACCGACTCGGACTTGAAAGTGCACGCGCTGCATTATGCAAATGAGCTACTTGGTACGCGTCAGTCTTTCTTTTCAAAAACTTTGGCAAAATCGCTCAACATACAGAAAATATACGAAAAAAATGTTTGGGAAAAGAGCAATGACGCGTACTCGTTGTCGATAAGAGTACAGACCACGATAAACCATGTTCCGATTTTTACGTTTTTATGTTTTTTACGACAATATCAACGTCAAAGAAAATATTTCTCTCCGAGCGCGAGCTGAAAAAGGCATTGCGCGACACATTGACGCGAGCGGCGTGGTTGGGACCTAGTAATTTTTGATTGGTTCGTTCTGAGCATGCGCATGCAAGTTATCCTGGACTCTTCTTTCGCCCGCCCGGGTTCAGCCCCTATATGGGGCAGGAAGAAAGGAGAGTTCAGGGACTGGACTAGGGTATTCTCGTGATGAGTGGTTAGCTGATTTAATTTTCCTTGAAACGTGAATTTAGGAAATTATTCTTCGTGATTCGTGACTTGAAGGTTTTGCGTGACTCGTGAGGACCTTGGAGTACAAACCGATACTCCTGATTTTACCACTATATTTGAGTCGAATGGTTAGAGTCGTCTGTCGAGGGTGACTTGCAATATGGAGCCTTGATTAAGCCTTTCAGTAATTTGCTTTCTTCAAACACTCTTTCTAGATAGGTTATTATCGAGTATCTTACGTGCTTATTTCCGTGATTCGGAAAAACGACATATTTATATTAGTGATCCGTGATCCTCTATTTTTTCCGTTCGTTAACCGTGACAGAGACCCCGCTGTACTAACCTCCAGAGTGGATACTTCAGTTCCTTTGACACACCATGATCCGAGAGATATGGGACTGATCTGTTTAGTAAAGAAACGCAAAATGCATTTTCGAATTCTTTCGGATCTTGGATTTTCTTAAAGAAAGGCACCCTAAATTAGTTCCCAATCTGTATCACGGGAATCAGGTTGTGATACTCACGCGAAGATTGAGAACGAAAACACCCGTTTTAAACACAAAATGGCCGTGACATTTATGAATCCTTCTGTGGATCCCCTGATCACCGTTTACTGTTCATACTTGTATGTGTGCCGAAAGTTGTTCAAAAGAGTGCTTCTACAAACCTTTTAAGAGGACTCTACATGATTAAACCGACTTCGAGGAAAACAATGGTCAGCAATAGAAAGAACACGGAAGTATGTGACCGTCACGCTCGACACACATCAGGAACGTATAAATGTACCTTGTATACAAACCTACGACTGGAAGGAAAAGCTGGCAGTTTTAATGCTACCTAGGAT
>JAHPZR010013761.1:15000-17500 GCA_019787425.1 Platygyra sinensis
GCCATCGCTCCTGCGAAAAGTTTTGAACGGATTGAAGAGAAATTCATCTCTTTCGAAAAGACTTGCAAAGCGCATAACGGCTAAATTATTTGTTTCCCATTTGTTGGAGCTGCTAGTCCGAAAATCCGGTGCAAATGTCGGCATATGTTAACCCGAAAAAGCTGTGAAATATTTGTTTGTGGGTTCACGGCGAAAGGAGCTGCTGCTCCAGGTATCAGATTGTGTGTATTACACAGCCCCGGCCTCTCTGTGTGAGGGTTGTCCAATACATACAATCTGATATGGTCCGATAAAACGACTTTTCGATCGGCACAGTTTGACAGACAGTATAAGACTGTTTTCGATCCGTACATGGTGAGTTGGGAAAATGCTTTGCAATCGGTGACGCTAAAACCAAAATTGTCCCTTAACATGCTTTATTCTCCAGACTAACGAGGAAAGCTTCACGTTTGTTGCCTTTAAGACAGACTTTTGTATTAAATGAAAGCTCGTTTATTCAAGAATTTGTTTTTGAGGTGAGATTTAACGTTTCCCGTACGGAAGGGACATTAAATTACCAATCAGTGTGAGAGACTGACATGTATTAGTGGCCCGGTTTTCAAAAAACCAGGTATAAATAGAGTCGAAAAAAACAACGACAACAAAAGCAAACAAAAACAAAAGAAAAAGGATATGTTAATATTTCGGTCTAGTGACACTTAATTTCATTCTGTGTGTTATACGTCGTACTACTCTACTTCTCGCTAGCAGTTTCACTACGTCTGGTGCGTTAAAACAACTCCGGTTAAAATCTACCCTGAAGCACTTAAAACAAGCTAACTAGTTAGCTTTTATAATGCTACCAATATAGTGCTACCAATATAGTGCTACCAATAAATTACAATCCTAGGAATATCGAGACTGATCTAGCACTTCCAAGGCCATACACAAATTTTCTGAAGCGCAGCTTTAGATATAGTGGTGCAATGCTCTGGACAATCTTTCCTGTGAGGCAAAGACCGCACAATCGCTTGCGGATTTCAAACATAAACTTGCCTCCTCGCCTTCCATGCCTTCTACTGGATCGCACTGATTCCATGTAATATGTATATAAATATATCTATTTTTAATCAATCCTCCATACATACCGTGATAACTTATTCTAACGTGTTTACCTACGCCCCGCCTGGAAACCAGCTTTTGTTGTGTAGTTAGCGTAGTTAAATAAAGTTATATCTAATCTAATCTAATCATATTAGAAATATCCAAGATTAACTGGTCTAAATGTTGATTCCAGTTCCTATACGCCACAGGGAAGCCAGGGCATAACTAGGAGTCTACACATGTAAGCATGGGTAGCGCAGATATCCCATTTTACAGTTACGTTCAGTCGCTTTTCCCAGAGAGGGCATAACATCAAGTTATGAATCACATTTTTTTTCCGGTTAATTTTTCTCTCTCGATCTGTTACTCAAGTCTTGACAAATCATATGGAAGGGAAGGCAGTAACGACCCTTTGGTCTGTGACGTCGTAGATCACAGTCAAACATACGCAAGGTGATGCAGTTTTTTCCATGAATTCCCACTGGTACATTAAACCTCTTTTTCAGCACATACCTGTTCAAATTAGAACGGTGAGGCGTCACAGTATCAGGGCAATCACAGGCTTCTTGGACAAATCTCCATACGGAGGCTTCTTCACACGAAAGAAAATAACTCTTTCCTTGTTTCACTGGCGGCATATGGTTTTCCGTCACGTGTTTTTTCACAGCATCACTCAGTGTACTGCCGGCTATCCTCGCTAACTCCTCAACATACTTCAATGACATAATTTCTTTCTCATTTAATAAAGCCATTCTGTTGCAACCGGGCGCAGTTTCTTAACTTTCCAATGGCCTGTTTACAATCTTCCTCAAAATTATTGTGCATCAGAAGTGCAATCAGCTGTTTACTTCCCTCAGCAGCGCTAGGGATTTCACTAGCACCGTTTCTGATTTCTGCCAATTCACTGGTGTCTTCAGAAATCTTCAGTACAGACTGGATACTTGCTTGAAGTTTCAGGCTAGAATTAGTCAGGTAATGAAAAGTGAAATGCTTGATTCCACAATTATTTAGTGAAGGTTACATCCCACAAAAGATTGGTGACCTCTTTAGATTATTAGCCAATGAGAAAACAGTGGTTCCAAGATTAACTGCAGATCATTTTACCGTAGTTAGTAGAAGTTAGTAGAGGGGTTTGCGGTTTCCGGTTTGCGGGCGACGTTCAAACATAATTGGATTTTAGATTAAAGAAGTGGATTCTGGGTAATATGATCCAAAATGGCGGCAGCTGCAAGGTTAGTGTTTATTTGTTTGTCAGAACTTAAAAACATTTTTCGACAAATGTGATTTTATTACTAAGTTTTATGCATTGGAAAACAAGGTTTTTGCATTAAAAATTGTGTCCACTAGGAAAAACTTTGACGATATCGTAGATGTGATGCTGTGGCAAGACAGCAGTGATGACTCAAGTAGCAGTGAA
>JAHPZR010013761.1:20000-27822 GCA_019787425.1 Platygyra sinensis
TCTCTTTATACTTTTCTGACAGCATTTCAATTGCTGACTTTCTGCTAGACCTAGCAACTTTCCTTTTAGTTCCTGTAGAAATAAATTACCAAAGAAAGAAAAAAGTGTTGTATTTATTTATATAGAAGAGCAACCAAAGCATCAAGCCCTTATCTTCCCCCAGGGGTGGGGAAGGAGGTACAAAATCACTCTGGCGTGAAGGGTAAATATAATCAATGTAGCAGAAAACTGTCACTGAGCAACAACATTAAAATTATGGATCTATTGAGCCCCCTAGATGAGCAGTCAAGCTCTTGGGGCAAACTCTCAAAAATGTTTACATAAAAAAATTGTATATATCGATTCATCAAACAAACATTTTGTCCATTATGTTAAACATCACTCCCCTTTCATGGCCCCCAGTAAAAGAGAAATTCAATTAATTCATATATTTATGGCAACCAATCAGTCTGAGAAGTTAGAATAATAGTTTGTTAGATTTCACAAATGTTACCTTTTGAAGGAGTTTCCTCATCTGAGTCCCTGCTACTAGACATACCACATGTGGCACCACCTGAGGTGCCAGCATCACTACGGCGCTCTAAAAAGAAAGTAATTAGTTATTCGGCATTTCATGGGTTTTATTCAAACTTGTTTAAAACTACAGACTGTCAAGTCAAAAATTAGGCAGCTAAATTATGTGGTGCTAAATCACAACACATCATGAACCACCATGTAAAACAGGAACTTTCAGAAAATTCAATTGTGTAAAAACTGTGCAAAACAGAAAAACAATACAAAATGAATTAGTCCTTATGGATCTCATCACCATAACCTATGCTTGTTTGGACAAAATAACATTGAACTGAATATTAACTTGCTAGTCTTTCCACTGCTGCCTGCCGCATCTCCTCCCCTTTCCTTTTATCTGCCTGCTCCCTTTTCTTTCTTGATTCCTGTTCTATCTTTCGCATCTCTATCATATCTCTTCTATATACTAAGATATCCTCACATAACTGCTGTATCTCTGTGAATTCTTCCTCTGTGCCTGATCTTCAAAATCATAAAAATAATAATAGTAATATTTAGTAATAGTATTAGTAATAGTAATAATAATATTTTTTTTTGGACAAAATAATAATAATAATAACACAATGACTATAGTCATGTTGTACATGCAGCATATTTGATTAATGCAGTCAGAATGTTTTGAAGTAGATGACTGTTCCCAAAACGTAGCCAGCTGCAAAGTCGGACAAAGTTCTGTTACTAAGTATTTATTTATTTATTTATTTATTTATTTATTTATTTATTTATTTATTGTGATCTAATGGAAAGTAGCTGGTTGTGGAACCTTAGGCCCGTTTCAAACGCCGTGCTAAAGTCGTGCCGAACTAAATTCAATTGGGCTCGACTGTAGCACGACATTGGCACGACTTGGTTTCAAACGTCGAGCTATGGTCAAGCTTAATTCACTCACTGGGAATTCACTGGGCGTTTAGAAAAGAGACGATATTACGAACCAGCGGTCCAACGGATAAATCCAAAATGATAATTTTAGTTATTTACTTATTTAGTTCGACACGGCAATAGCACGCCGTTTGAAACCATGCCGTGCCAAAGTCGGGTAGCACGACAGAGCTTGCCGTGCTACACGGCAGAGTCGAACCTAATTCTTAAATGGTTTCAAACGCCGTGCTACAGCCGCGCCAAAGTCGAACCTAAATAATGAATTGAGTTCGGCACGACTTAGGCACGGCGTTTGAAACGGGCCTTAGCTGAACTCTGGCAGTAGCCAGCTTGTTCTGACATCACTATTTGATATGCCTGCACTGGTATCGAAGATCTTCCAAATCCCACTACAAACCAGGTATCACAAATCCAAAGTAAAGGACAGAATTAAAAATCTTGACATAAATGCTAAGCCAGTGTGATATAAAAATTAAATGAGGCAGGAGCTAGCCTAATCAGGAAAATTGTAAAAAATAATTATAATAAAGGATTGGATTTGCCTTTAATCAAGTTAAATGTTAGCGTGAAGACATGTAAGCCAGAGTCAAAATTTCAATTTGGTTTTATACTACATGGCACTATCAAATTATAAGCAAATCTGAAGGCCATAAATCATGTTTTAGATGAAAATTTATTTTCTTGATATTTTGATAGACTACATATTTTACCATTTAAGAGGCTGTCTCTCTAAAAACCGACCACTGATTTTACTTCGAAAATTTGATTTTTCTCATAAGCTGGGATTTTAAAGCCCTTACCTAGTTAATCACTAAAATGAGTTTCATTTGATTAAAAATTGTAATTGAATTTTCCTAGGCTTAGTTAAAGTTCGGTCCGCATGCCTGCCGAAACTGGAAAAATAGCACATATTGCCGTCGCTCTAAAAAAATGAATATTCGCTCAAAAGTCCTAATTCTTTTTTTAAACTATAGACATATCACAGCAGTTTGTTTAGCCATGTTGCAATTATAATTCAATGTTGTTCCTTCAACGGCTGAAAGCAGATTTTCTACCCGTTAAATCAAGTTTTGAACCAAACACGAAAATAGCGCTACTTTGAAGGCGCGTTTTTAAAAATGTGGCACCTGTTTGAAACCGCTGAACTACATGAATAGAAAGTATAAATGACACTTAATTCAAAACAATAATATAATTTGTCTGCCCACTAGGTTTTCAAAACTAACGACCGCTTAAAGTTCGGGAAATTTTGAAAATACTTCAGTGAGTAACTGCATACTCGCCTTCGTGAAGTGCTCCTATAAATTCACCTAAATCTCTTACCTGGCTTTAAGATTAAAGTTTTGGTCCTTTGTAGCAATCTTTGAATCCTAGGTAGCATTAAAACTGCCAGCTTTTCCTTCCAGTCGTAGGTTTGTATACAAGGTACATTTATACGTTCCTGATGTGTGTCGAGCGTGACGGTCACATACTTCCGTGTTCTTTCTATTGCTGACCATTGTTTTCCTCGAAGTCGGTTTAATCATGTAGAGTCCTCTTAAAAGGTTTGTAGAAGCACTCTTTTGAACAACTTTCGGCACACATACAAGTATGAACAGTAAACGGTGATCAGGGGATCCACAGAAGGATTCATAAATGTCACGGCCATTTTGTGTTTAAAACGGGTGTTTTCGTTCTCAATCTTCGCGTGAGTATCACAACCTGATTCCCGTGATACAGATTGGGAACTAATTTAGGGTGCCTTTCTTTAAGAAAATCCAAGATCCGAAAGAATTCGAAAATGCATTTTGCGTTTCTTTACTAAACAGATCAGTCCCATATCTCTCGGATCATGGTGTGTCAAAGGAACTGAAGTATCCACTCTGGAGGTTAGTACAGCGGGGTCTCTGTCACGGTTAACGAACGGAAAAAATAGAGGATCACGGATCACTAATATAAATATGTCGTTTTTCCGAATCACGGAAATAAGCACGTAAGATACTCGATAATAACCTATCTAGAAAGAGTGTTTGAAGAAAGCAAATTACTGAAAGGCTTAATCAAGGCTCCATATTGCAAGTCACCCTCGACAGACGACTCTAACCATTCGACTCAAATATAGTGGTAAAATCAGGAGTATCGGTTTGTACTCCAAGGTCCTCACGAGTCACGCAAAACCTTCAAGTCACGAATCACGAAGAATAATTTCCTAAATTCACGTTTCAAGGAAAATTAAATCAGCTAACCACTCATCACGAGAATACCCTAGTCCAGTCCCTGAACTCTCCTTTCTTCCTGCCCCATATAGGGGCTGAACCCGGGCGGGCGAAAGAAGAGTCCAGGATAACTTGCATGCGCATGCTCAGAACGAACCAATCAAAAATTACTAGGTCCCAACCACGCCGCTCGCGTCAATGTGTCGCGCAATGCCTTTTTCAGCTCGCGCTCGGAGAGAAATATTTTCTTTGACGTTGATATTGTCGTAAAAAACATAAAAACGTAAAAATCGGAACATGGTTTATCGTGGTCTGTACTCTTATCGACAACGAGTACGCGTCATTGCTCTTTTCCCAAACATTTTTTTCGTATATTTTCTGTATGTTGAGCGATTTTGCCAAAGTTTTTGAAAAGAAAGACTGACGCGTACCAAGTAGCTCATTTGCATAATGCAGCGCGTGCACTTTCAAGTCCGAGTCGGTGTTTTCAATTGTCAACAAATCTTGGCAAAGATTATATTTCTTTCGTTATCTTTGATATTGTGATAAAAAACAATCGAATGTGGTTTAGCGTGGCACTGGTGCATGAAATTCCATTGATTTGGGATTAATCGCCATGGTTTTAATCAATCTCAATGCAGAAATTGTTGCTTGTATATTATCATTCAGAAAATCGCGCCACAAGCTAAATCTGGAAAGTACTTCCAAATATGGTTTTTCCCCCGATTTGGGGGGGAAAAATGGCGGCGTTCTGAGCATGCGCATGCAAGTTATCCTGGACTCTTCTTTCGCTCGCCCGGGTTCAGCCCCTGTATGGGGCGGGAAGAAAGGAGAGTTCAGGGACTGGACTAGAGAATACCCCCGTGCGACCCTCACTCCGGGAGTGGATTCTTCGGTTCTTTTGACGCACCATGATCCAAGAGATATACGATTGATCTGTTTGGTAAAGAAACGCAAAATTCATTTTCGGATTCTTTCGGATTCCCGATTTTTATTGACCATGAAGTTCTGACCCAGATTCTATTAAAGAAAGGCACCCTAAATTAGTTCCCAATCTGTATCACGGGAATCAGGATGTGATGCTCACGCGAAGATTGGGAACGAAAACACCCGTTTTAAACACAAAATGGCCGTGACATTTATGAATCCTTCTGTGGATCCCCTGATCACCGTTGAGTTTTCATACTTGTATGTGCCGAGAGTTGTTCAAAAGAGTGCTTCTACAAACCTTTTAAGAGGACTACACGATTAAACCGACTTCGAGGAAAACAATGGTCAGCAATACAAAGAACACGGAAGTATGTGACTGTCACGCTCGACACACATCAGGAACGTATAAATGTACCTTGTATACAAACCTACTGCTGGAAGGAAAAGCTGGCAGTTTTAATGCTACCTAGGATTCAAGGATTGCTACAAAGGACCAAAACTTTAATCTTAAAGCCAGGTAAGAGATTTAGGTGAATTTATAGGAGCACTTCACGAAGGCGAGTATGCAGTTACTCACTGAAGTATTTTCAAAATTTCCCGAACTTTAAGCGGTCGTTAGTTTTGAAAACCTAGTGGGCAGACAAATTATATTATTGTTTTGAATTAAGTGTCATTTATACTTTCTATTCATGTAGTTCAGCGGTTTCAAACAGGTGCCACATTTTTAAAACGCGCCTTCAAAGTAGCGCTCTTTTCGTGTTTGGTTCAAAACTCGATTTAACGGTAGAAAATCTGCTTTCAGCCGTTGAAGGAACAACATTGAATTATAATTGCAACATGGCTAAACAAACTGCTGTGATATATCTATAGTTAACAAAAAGAATTGGGACTTTTGAGCGAATATTAACTTTTTTAGAGCGACGGCAATATGTGCTATTTTTCCAGTTTCGGCAGGCATGCAACTTGAGTCTCGCGGACCGAACTTTAACTAAGCCTTGGAAAATTCAATTACAATTTTTAATCAAATGAAACTCATTTTAGTGATTAACTAGGTAAGGGCTTTAAAATCCCAGCTTATGAGAAAAATCAAATTTTCGAAGTAAAATCAGTGGTCGGTTTTTAGAGAGACAGCCTCTTAAGCATCAAAAGAGCAAGATTATTAAAAAGGAAAGCAATACGAGAAACAAACACATGGACTTGTTGTATATTTCTAATTGTGACTAATAAAAACAGAGGGTTGAACATTTTACTCAGTTGTGAGACAGTATAACTGACAAGCCACATCAAACTTACCTCTTTAAACCTTTCATGTCTTCTTCTTTGTATTTGGTTAAAATCCGATCCATTTTTTCACGGCAGCCTCTTCCCTTAAGCTCAACAGTATATGAATCCGTAGAAAATGCTTTGCCGAGTCTTCTAGCTACCGCTTCCCACTCGTCAGGTTTCTCGGGGTTGTGTTGAGCTACTTCCTTGGCAAGAGCCAACTCGTGTCGAGCCTCTGGCCAACGAAATGGAGCCATTCTTGGTTTATTTTTCCATTTAGAAATAGAAGAAATATCAATCAGTGAAAATAAAAGAAATACACGGGAACACTGGGTTATCTAGCAGCAAAGAGTTATAAACCCTTGCATTAGTTCTCTTTGCAAATTCACGGCCGCCATTTTGAATCAGCAGCCATGAATGGCACCTGTTTTCAAGATGCAATAGGATTTATCAAATTTAGCATTTCGCCCATATTTCTGCCTCTGTTAATGGATAAAGACTTGCTCCATAAGATTTTTGTATCATTACGTGGAATAAAACAAGAATTATATGCTAAAAGCTTTCAGGTAAATGACATACGTGAAAACCTACGTCCTCACGTTGAAAACGCACGTTGTAAACTTCAAACGTGACGTGAAAGACTTGTCACGTGACCTCCAGCGGTTAGAAGTTCGCGGTAAACTCGGATCTAAAACTCTCTTAGGGAAGGTACGTTTTTAATTGGAGGGGGTGGGCCGGGGCTTCGGAGGGGAGGGTCATTAGTAATTATTTTACAAATTGGGGAGGGTCAAACCTGTTTTATATGCAACCTGGAGAGGGTCATAGGTTTTTTTGGTAAGGAAAAAATTACTCCATGTCGGTTAGTTGACTTTTATTCGTTAACAAACAGGCAAAGTGTACAGAAACCTAAAACTTGCATATACTAGCAAAGCTACCAGTCAAAATTAATCTAAATTATTTTATACAGGTGTCAAAATATTATGTCAAAAAGCTATCTTGTCCCAACTAACGTAATTGTCTCTGTCGTTCTGTGCCCGTTTTCGTCCATATTTTGCGGCGGTAATGTTTGTGCGTGTGGTTCTGGTATAAAATCAGTCTCCGGTGATAATTCGTTACTTGAACTACTTGAGAACTCAATGTACTACATCACTTTTCGAGTCAGTTTCCACCTCGGAAAGTGATGAAGTCACTTGCTACAGCACATTTCTAAGCGGGAGCTGCCGAGGTTGTTGACACTCCATTCAGGAATCGTAAAACAACATGCCAATGTGCGCTTTGATCAATGCGACCTTTTCAGCTTTTTTCCCTTTGAAGGTGATCTTGTGATGGGAAAAGTACAAGGATAGCCCGTCCACCCTCAAGGACGACAGCTTATCGGAGTTGTACAGTCCAACCCAGTTAATGTCATTGTACTCCCGGTTCAGCCGTTCCGTTCGCTTCCTGTCAGTCTCCTCTTTCCTCTTGTCCTTGCGTATTTTTATCTGGGCAAGGTGTTCAGCATACTCTGCTACAAGCTTTTTGGGGACAATGTATTTATCTGTGAACTTTCTAATAGCTTCACTACCACCACTGACTAGTTCACTTTCCTAAAGCAATAGCTTAATCTGAGCTCGAGGCTTGATTAAGTCGTCCGGTTCATGGCCATTGGCGCGGTTTGCACTCCAAGAAAGATAATGGAAGTTTAATAGCTTGCCATAGTTGGGATATGGTCGTAGATTTGGAAGCGGTATGGAGCGCTGGTAGTCTCATCCTTCTGGCAAAATTTACATAGTTGACCATTTCTCCCTTGACACGCGGTTATATGTGAGCACCAATTCCGGTCAGTTATTTTCACTTCCGGTTACTTTTTCTTGGAGGAGATGGGGGGAGGGTCAGATGCTTTTGTTTAGGTATTTGTGAAGGGCCATGCATAAATCCAATCTGGGAAGAGGGAGGGCCACGACTTTTTTCGCAAAAAATTTCTGAAATACCCCGGCCCACCCCCC
>JAHPZR010013762.1:0-2500 GCA_019787425.1 Platygyra sinensis
GTCTCAACAACTGAGTAAAATGTTCAACCTACTGTTTTTATTAGTCGCAATTAGAAATATACAACAAGTCCATGTGTTTGTTTCTCGTATTGCTTTCCTTTTTAATAATTCTTGCTCTTTTGATGCTTAAATGGTAAAATATGTAGTCTATCAAAATATCAAGAAAATAAATTTTCATCTAAAACATGATTTATGGCCTTCAGATTTGCTTATAATTTGATAGTGCCATGTAGTATAAAACCAAATTGAAATTTTGACTCTGGCTTACATGTCTTCACGCTAACATTTAACTTGATTAAAGGCAAATCCAATCCTTTATTATAATTATTTTTTACAATTTTCCTGATTAGGCTAGCTCCTGCCTCATTTAATTTTTATATCACACTGGCTTAGCATTTATGTCAAGATTTTTAATTCTGTCCTTTACTTTGGATTTGTGATACCTGGTTTGTAGTGGGATTTGGAAGATCTTCGATACAAGTGCAGGCATATCAAACAGTGATGTCATCAAATAGTGATGTCAGAACAAGCTGGCTATTGCCAGAGTTCAGCTAAGGTTCCACAACCAGCTACTTTCCATTAGATCACAATAAATAAATAAATAAATAAATAAATAAATAAATAAATACTTAGTAACAGAACTTTGTCCGACTTTGCAGCTGGCTACGTTTAGGGAACAGTCATCTACTTCAAAACATTCTGACTGCATTAATCAAATATGCTGCATGTACAACATGACTATAGTCATTGTGTTATTATTATTATTATTATTATTATTATTATTATTATTATTATTATTATTATTATTATTATTATTATTATTATTATTATTATTATTATTATTATTTTGTCCAAAAAAAAAATATTATTATTACTATTACTAATACTAATACTATTACTAAATATTACTATTATTATTTTTATGATTTTGAAGATCAAGCACAGAGGAAGAATTCACAGAGATACAGCAGTTATGTGAGGATATCTTAGTATATAGAAGAGATATGATAGAGATGCGAAAGATAGAACAGGAATCAAGAAAGAAAAGGGAGCAGGCAGATAAAAGGAAAGGGGAGGAGATGCGGCAGGCAGCAGTGGAAAGACTAGCAAGTTAATATTCAGTTCAATGTTATTTTGTCCAAACAAGCATAGGTTATGGTGATGAGATCCATAAGGACTAATTCATTTTGTATTGTTTTTCTGTTTTGCACAGTTTTTACACAATTGAATTTTCAGAAAGTTCCTGTTTTACATGGTGGTTCATGATGTGTTGTGATTTAGCACCACATAATTTAGCTGCCTAATTTTTGACTTGACAGTCTGTAGTTTTAAACAAGTTTGAATAAAACCCATGAAATGCCGAATAACAAATTACTTTCTTTTTAGAGCGCCGTAGTGATGCTGGCACCTCAGGTGGTGCCACATGTGGTATGTTTAGTAGCGGGGACTCAGATGAGGAAACTCCTTCAAAGGTACATTGTGAATCTAACAACTATTATTCTAACTTCTCAGACTGATTGGTTGCCATAAATATATGAATTAATTGAATTTCTCTTTTACTGGGGGCCATGAAAGGGGAGTGATGTTTAACATAATGGACAAAATGTTTGTTTGATGAATCCATATATACAATTTTTTTTATGTAAACATTTTTGAGAGTTTGCCCCAAGAGCTTGACTGCTCATCTAGGGGGCTCAATAGATCCATAATTTTAATGTTGTTGCTCAGTGACAGTTTTCTGCCACATTGATTATATTTACCCTTCACGCCAGAGTGATTTTGTACCTCCTTCCCCACCCCTGGGGGAAGATAAGGGCTTGATGCTTTGGTTGCTCTTCTATATAAATAAATACAACACTTTTTTTCTTTCTTTGGTAATTTATTTCTACAGGAACTAAAAGGAAAGTTGCTAGGTCTAGCAGAAAGTCAGCAATTGAAATGCTGTCAGAAAAGTATAAAGAGAAGGCAAAACTGAAAGAAAAAGAGCTGGAAATGAGGAAGATGGAGCTGGATCTTCAGAAACAAAAGTATAAAGATGAAGCTGAAGAAAGGAAGCTTTTGTTCGCCATGCTTCGAGAACAATTGAAGAAATAAATCATTTTCTTTTATTAGCTCTTGAAGCATTGACAACATAAGCTCTTTCTTGTGCGTCATATTTATGCTTTTGTTTTACTTTATTGACACCCTTTAAACATAATTTGTGTTCACAGGAGCAATTGCAAAAGAAAATAAAAGATTCATGTTCTTGTTTTATTTCAATTCTGTTGCTAGTTACATAAATAAAATAATTTTAGCTAGAAAGACCAAATAAACGTGGTCACTGGTAAGTTGGATGGGAGGCGCGGTGGCCTCATGGTTAGTGCGCTCGACTCTGGAGTGAGTGGTCCGGGTTCGAGCCCTGGCCGGGGACATTGTGTTGTGTTCTTGGGCAAGACACTTAACTCTCACGGTGCCTCTCTCCACCCAGGTGTATAAATGGGTACCAGCGAATTTAATGCTG
>JAHPZR010013762.1:5000-25000 GCA_019787425.1 Platygyra sinensis
AGATGTCCTCAGGGCCCTGATCTAGTATTGTCAAACCCTACAAGGGGCATTTTTAAAATGCTTCATTCGTAATTTGAGAAGACGATCGAAGTCGTTCTTCTCTGAAAACGATTTGCAGTATATATTGCATAGAATATCTCCTTTCCAAGTCTCACGATAGTACAAAAGGAACATTTCTTTGTGGGAATGAGAGCCCAAAGTCGTCCGAATCCAGACATGCGTGATTTTGGCAGCCACAGACCAAGCTGTATTGTTGAATCTATATCACTCTTCCTTTTGAATGTACACTGGACTCCAAAGTCACTACACGGAACGAAAAATAAAAGGAGGGAGCCTGACTGGCTTTAAGATGGGGCAAAGCTCAGGGAAGAACGTTTTAGGCCAGAGGATAGTGTTAAGGAGAAGAATGATTTGCGTGAAGAAGCAAGGGAACTGAGGCTGTTTGCTAACGAATTTGGACAAGGCGTGCAGCAGCAAAGAGTAAGAGATAAGACGAAAGAAAAGGCTGGAAGTGTCCCTCTGACGTCCTCTGGCCCTAAGAATGATCCGAAGAGTTCGAAAATGACAATGCTGTTGACATGCTCGAAGAGCTGCAAGCCTCAGAAGCAGGACAACTTGAAACAGCTCAGATTGAAACTCGTCCAGTTCGTTTTGCAAAGGGAGAGATAGTTCCCTAAAACACAACTGGAAACGTTATTTGGAGCCTTTTTTCCTAGCTATTCTTCGGGAGTAGCTTCAACGCAGCAATGCCGGATGGCATCTTTGAGCACACCATGCGTATTAACTGGCTTGAGCCGTCAGGGAAAGATCCTTTAGTATATACTGTAAGCAATGAAGACAAAAACAACCCACCTCAGTGTATTTTAGATGTTGCACTGAACGGTGGTTCAGGATGGTGAGAAATCCATCCTAAGTCGAAACGAGGAGCAACGCCTGAAAAACTTGGCTAACGGTTCTGACGAGGATAATCAACGTGAAGACGATGATGATCAACCGACGCGTTTCGAAGCTGGACTCAGTAGATCCGGCAAGACAGGGACACGATTTCTGCTATAGCAAGCTCAGAAAAAATCCCGGACCTTTCCACAGTCAAACTTTACTCGATAGATTCATTTTAATAGATTCCTTAGATTCATTTTAATAGATTCCTTCTCTCCTTACAAAGATAGCACTGTAGAATCAGGCGTTGAAGACCTCTGTTGCAAGTTCGTTGTTTAAAGTGACAGGTAGTTTGTAGTCTAATCAGAACACAGGGATGTCGGAACAGCAACAAGGTTATTTATTCCAAACCAAAGTAGTAATTCCACACAAGACTTCTCAACAGGCACACGCTAGGCTTGTAAACTATCCTTCGACTTCCGTCACTCTTGTATAGACACGGCCTCTGCCAGATATCCACGTAACCTCTCTGTTACACTTCAACAAACACGACCTCTGTCGACACTTTACACGCGACCTTCGTCACACTTCAATAAACACTACTGACTCACGAGATAATTCTCTCTAAACACTCCTGGGAAAAACCCACACCGATTCGCTTATATACTTTACAGCCTAAGGTTCTAGAACTTTCCGGCTCTACTAAATAAAGTAACATTACAGTATTAAACTATTTACAGCAGCAGACGTAAACGACTAAAATAAATTGCTTAGTCACCGTGATACAAAACTAATTAAATATGCACGAAACTTCTGACTAAATTAGCATATAAGCGAACCTTCCATGTCACGCAATTATTTTTCGTAACAACCTCGCGGATCTATTTCAGATGTCTGGAAAACATGAATAGCGAATAGTATAAATACAATAGACAAAAAAGAAAACTTGCTTACGAAATTGTAAAGTTTGAAGCATCGTCTAACGATGTTTCTTTTTCAAACGAATGGTCAAGAAATGTCACTGGGATAAATACGTTTTATTCCAATTGTGGTTAGTAAAATGGAAATTTTTAAAAAGTTTATGAGACTAATACGTAGACTAATATTAACGTCAATTTCAAGCCTTCTTTTTTGGCCGGCGGATAGAATCGAGAGGTATCAAATCTTTACGGAAATTTGTTTCCGTGTGTTTCCCTCATAAAAAGTTTAGAAATTGTATGGCATCGCACTAGTTTGTTTTCAAGTTAGTGAAAATAACATTATAGTTAAATTTGAGCAAAAGTCATGAATGCGTTACACGTGTCAACGAACTGTCGTACCCTTCGATGATGGTTGTGAAAGGTCTTATTCTATAATGGTAAAGACGAGCAAAAGAAGTGGGGATCAAGTTAATTCAAGTAGCATCCTATTAAATGCTTTGGATCCTTATAATATAGTGAAAGAAATGTGAAGTAGCGTATTTTTATTTTCTTCTATATAATAAAGTCACATTGGCGTAATGAAGAGAAAATCCCCTGGGATCAACAAAATTTTGCGGGATCAAGGATTTAAATTCTTATCACTTTTGGAATCAGGGATCAAAAATTTGGGTAAAAATACGGGATCAGCGATGAAAAAATATACCTCGTTACGACCCTGACTTAGCTGTTCTTATTGCTTGCAAATTGAACTACAGTTTAAGTTGCGTGACAATGTTTACAAGTTCAATGGCTATTTTTGTGTTATATCACATACTGTAGACCGAGCTCGAGAGAGCCGCGAAAATAAAGCCTGCATAAGCCGAGAATAACTTTTGAAGATGGATTTTAACTTTAAAGCAACGGCTTAACAATGTCTGGAAGAATCTGGAAATTGAAATGTCTGTTTAAAGTTGATTTCCAGTCCGTACTGCGCACTCTCGAGAGTTTGTTTTGGTTTCTTGTTTTGCTTCATGTAAAATATCACAAAATGTAACCATTTCGCAACTACTTACATGAAGTAAATTCAAAGTTTAAAAGCAACCGCCATTATGGATACGAACCGGTCGAAGCTTAATACTTCATTCTTGCTCATATCACTTCATGAAACAACTTCACAGCTGTAAAAATCAATGAATCTGTTGGAAAAGGACTTTGAAAGGTCTCAAAGGTAAGGTATGTGGTTCTTAACGAATAACATCGATTCGCATTCCATCGAGTGCGCCCGATAAACATTAGGGTTCTGAGACTGCGCAGTTCGGACTGGAAATCATCTTTAATGCGTTAGCGTGTTTGCTGGTGTTAATTATATTGACGACCCGAAACTCGACGTAGATTTTCCTTATTTCTTTATTATTTGAAATTATTAAAGCTAACTAACTGAAGAGAACAATAAAAACGACAAAATAATCCCAGAATTAGTCCATCGAAACGTATCTAGAGTACCACTGTTAGAAATATGCCGAGTAGTCATTCCATAAATAGACTTTTTTGTTTTCGTAGATTATGCAAATAAGTTATCAGCTACCTTAAAATCTTTTATGTTTGCTAGCGCGCGTTCAGACTGCCAGATTTTTTATCTGAAATCTTGATAGAAGAAGGCCAAAGGATTATCTCAATGTTAATTTCGACTCGATATCGGGCATACCAAGATGCGTTTTAAGCGCGTACAAATACGCAACTTTTACGGTTTCCATAGGGGCTTGAAAAGACAATTCTTTGACAGTCGACGGAACCCTTCAGTTTACTTCAAAAAATTAAAACTTCCCAGCGTTAGATAGAAGAAAGGTGAAACTTCCGTACTAAGTTTATCAGTCCCGTGTTCTAAAATTGTAAATTGTTTCAATGCGAATACCAGAACTTTGTCAATTTTTCCGATATTTTTTTGCATATTTAGTAAGGTTAAAAGGTGTATTTTCGTTTTTTGCGAATTTCTCGAAGACGTTAGATTGTAAGAAAATTGGAATAATATTTTCGAAGGGAGCTCCCTAAACGCGTTCTTGAGGCAAAGTTTCAGGGTTTTCGACTTTTCGAACCTGTCCAGCGATTCTCGATATTTGGAGTCAGTGACTCTTAAAAAGCCTGTGAATGGGATTTAAGGTAGCATCCCACCCCAAATGTGACCATTTTGGGGAAAAAATATTTTACGATAGCAAGATAGACCTTACTCCTATCTTTGTTTTAAAAAAGAAATTTCGAAAAAAATATTGTTTCTACGGGAAGTTATGGACAAAATAGTGTTTTCTTCACTAATTGCCGTTAATAGAATGTTGACAAGTCACTGTAACAATCTGTTAACACATCATTATTATCTTACATAACATCCTTGTTTCGAGACGCAATTTTGTCACGGCCAGACCAAGCAACAATATTTTTCGCGCTGTTGCCATGTCTTCAAGAAAAAAGCGAAAGCGATCGAGCTGCACTTTTGTGTTAAGGAGAGCGGTAAAAAGAAAAAAAAAGAAATTTTTTTGACGTCGACAAGGATTGGGCTGACAAACTTGCTGCTAGCGACAAAGGGTCTTATTATACGCAGCACGAGTTCGAGGTTGTTGTGCCGGGCAATTGTGTACGTGGCGGTAATTTTGTGGCTCTATTCATCAGTGCTGATCATATAGACCAGAAAGCAATTTGTATTGTTTCCTATCCACTTTATTACCATTCTTACCCAGCTGCTCGCATCTCGGGAAGCATTACTGCCTTGGGAGTTTCTGTTTCACTGGAGTCAGTTGTAGTTGCGTGATTCCCTCCGTTGCGCGTTCGGTTTCGCCTCTTATTCCTCTTATTCCCGGTCACCTTTTTCCTCTTTTCGTTTCTTAAGGCATTTCTAACGTTATTTTGGCCTAATTATATTACAAATTACTAGTCAGAGGAATGAAAACTCCGGAAACTGGGATGAAACACTTCCAATTCTACAGTAACAACTTACCTTCGGAGCGAGTGACTAGCAGCGATGCCTAGTACTGAAATGTAGAGTCAAATTCCCGCGCGGAACAGTATTTGACATCTTGTCTCGTCAGCATTTGAGTGCTATTGTTATGAAGTAAGTTGAGCCGTGTGTTTGTAAACCGCAGGTAATTACTTTCACGCCTTGTTGTTTTAATGCCATTCAACCGGAAGAACGTCTCTGAAACTGTTTTGCTCTTTTTCTCGAAACTATATTTTCAAGAAATTGGGCGCACGTTTTAAGTTCGCGTGCAGCGAATTTTCAACCGTTTTAGCCAAGATTTGGGGAGAATGTTCCTGTATAATGTAGCTCAAAAATCGTGTCGGCGGTTTTGGTTTTTCCCTTTCTTTCTAGAGTTATAAACAAATGAAGGAACAGGAGCGATATTTTTTCGAACCCCGAAGTTTAATCGGGCGTAAAAAACAAACCAGGCAAGATATCAAAATTCGCCGACACAGTTTTTGAGACAAAGGTGTTAAGAACTTGGCGCAATGTCTGTCTCTTCCTTTTAATCACTTCCCACTGCACAGGAACTGAATATTGCAAGCCATGTACTTTTGCAAAACGATCGCTATATTTTTAAGACATTTATCTTTTTTCTTTCAATAAATACGGTATGGTAATCTTCATTTATTAAGCTTTCAGAAAATATATAGTTTGTCAGAGTTTTTATTTAACGGTGCGAACGCGAAGCGGTCATTTAGGGTGGGATGCTACCTTAAGCACCCAATGTATTTGCTGTCCGTGACATCTGGCGCAAAAATTTTGATTAAATGCTGTGGGCGCCAGCCAACCCACAAATGATGTCAAAACTATTTAAAGATGAGAGTCATTCGAACACGTAGTAATTCTCTTTTGTATAAGGGCTTTATTCTCTCCAAGTTCAGTTTCGGTCTCTCTCACAAATCTCTCGATGCAATGAATCTAATAATTCTAAGATCTGCAGAGATGAAAAACTTGAGAGAGATGCAAACGATGCAAAAGATGTTTTGATGCGAAAGATGCGGTTCGAATGTAGTCTCCAGAATCTTTAGTTGTCTTCGTAAGGAAAAGGTGATCTTTATCTTAGCGTATTGTTATACTATTCTGATTAATTGTCACTCCCAGCATGGGTTTTAATTCACATGAAGACGAGACAAGCTATCAAGTTACTTAAGACAGAGCAATAAATAGACAAAGAGAGCGTGTAAAACTAACAAATACAAACTAATAACGAGTGGATAATTAATTTGGAACCTATTGGGTTCAAAAGTCGATATTAAATATTTCGAGCACATGTCAGTCACGGTGAATTAGAAATTTCTATCCATGTCAAAAAGCCTGCATGTTTGGCTCACACACTTCAAACACGAACATTAATTTTAACCTGGAAAATATATTTCCCAAGTTGTAGTGGTGGACCCGATTTCACCCCTTCACTACATCACACCATCACTCCTTCACTCTATCACTTCCTGTTAGACATTTGGAAACCGGGGAGGGGGGGGGGGGGGGGGGAGCTCCCAAATGAGACTTGAAGGCAATGAATGCTCGTCGGAAAATTTCAATTTAACCCCTACAGGAGCCTTATGTGGACGTTGCCTGAGCTTCATTATAGCCCTAAAAGATGCCAATTAAAACGGAATAGGTTCGATTTAGGCTGTGGTTCAAGAGAGGATTCGTGGGCACTTGTAGATCTGACTCGCGTAATCGAGAGATCAGCAGAAATCAAGCCTGAAAACAGTAATTAAATAAGAGCGTTTCTTTTCATTACTATTTCTTCTAGTGCACCCTAAACGATACTTTGATAGCTAAAAATTGTGATGTTTCGTCCTCAACACCCTAAGTGAGACCATAATCCTTGATTTGTACCGGAGACGACGAAAATTTATCAACTTTTGCAAAAAGAAGTTTCCCCCCTGGGGTTTTGAACATCTGCCGTGTAAAGCCGTTTCATGGTCGGTTGCACCGTGTCAAGTTAGTTATTCTTTGAATTCTGACCTAATGCTCTCCGTTGAATAAATTCTCGCACGAACGTTTTTCTTAAATAGAAGCTACCTGTAATTATAGAAGTCTCTCATTTCCCGAAAGTGCCCGCTCATACAGGTTTAACCATACTTGGTTGAAGAACATGCATAATGCTATATATGCTACCAAGCAACCACATCTCGACCGGTGCGTTTTTAAAAATTTGAATTTTCCTGTTTTTAATGCAAGTGAGAACTGTCACTACATTTTCAGGCTTTCAGTGAAAAAAAGCTTTAACATCCACTTTCACAAATAACTGTACCATTTCGGTTTCAGAGAAAGAAAAGAAAAGCCCAGTCTGAGTGTAGCTTATACCTTACTCTGGCGTGTTGGGTGATTTTTTTAATTGCTAACGATCACTATTTTTTAACGATTTTTAACCCTCCGTCGAAAGAAATAAACAGTAATGATATCGCCACATTCCTTGTTTTTCATTCTAAGAAAATTAACTTGGTGCGTTGCCGGATGTTTCGATAGTTTTTTGACAACCTTAGCTTTAGTACAGTTCTTTGAGGTAGTTATCCTGCTCTTCATTGATAGAAGAGAGGACGGTGTACCTAGAAAGAAGTACGACTTTCCAGCAGGACTGCCCAAAGTGTATAGTCTATTATATGGCAAAGCAAATAATTGACTATCAACTTCCGGCGCTGAAAAGGATTGCTCCCTAAATTTATTTGCGCGAATTTTTGCTCTAAAGCAAGGTTATTCTTTGTCACGAAGAAGACTTTTTCTTTTATGTCTGGTGAACAATTATAATTGAATGCTAACAAAGATTAAAATCTGCTGCACTCGAAAACATACTTCAGTTTAGTAGCCAAGCAGAAGGCTGAATACTCTTTTTTGGCTGGTGATTTTTTTTTTTTTGCATGCCGGATAACGTCTTGTGTTTTCTCAACGGATTGCGACGAGTGGTTCGAAAAGTTGGCGATTGTTTTGGAACGGATAGCTCCGGCGAGCCTTTTGAACGGATGCCAATAGTATTTTTGAACGGATAGCTCGATCCGCTCAAAGAGATGTCAATATTTTCTGAACTGGTACATGATGTAGAAGTCTGATGTAACTGGAGCCGTTTCAACGGCCTATCTCATCCCGTCTGAGTGGATGCTAAACGGCTTACGAACGGCTAGCCGTCAGCAACGTTTTCGAGTAAGAGGTCACAATTTTTTCCCTTTCGGTGCATGTCTGGTCTTGAACTATTTCTCTTGTTTTTTATCCTGGTTACCGCTCAAAACTTTCGGATCTCTAGAACTCTTGTGTTCAAAGCACATTGGGCTCTTTAACGCTCGGATGCTGGACTGATATCATTGCAATATATCAATATGAAACAATATTCTCTATTACGACTACACCGGCATCTTTCTTCGTTTAGAATAGCTTAGTTTCAAAAATAATAAGAGGCTCTCTTGCTTAAAAATCGCTTACCTTAAGATTGAAAAAGATACCCCTCTGATTTTAAAAGGTTGTAAATTCACCATCGTGTGTTTAGCAGGTGTAATGGTACCAGTCAACCAACGTGAATGACAGTGTTGTTAAAAATTTTAAAAAATGACGCGTTTTTAATTTAGTAGTACCAAATTTGTAACTGTGGTTATTTGATTGGTCGAGGAACATGAGGTTGCCTAGCACCCGCTTTTCGACTGGGTTTTTTTTTTTTTTTTTTTTTAATTTCGAACTGTTCCTGTTTATATAGTAAAAGAACTGACAGTTCCATATTTTCAAGGGTTTAATGAAATAATAGTTTAGTTGAAGTAACCTCTACTGTTATAGATAACTTTCCCTTTATGGGTTCAGAAGACCAACGGAAAGAAAGCTAGGCCCGGTAAGAACCGGTTTTACAGAGCGCATTCAATCACGTGTCCAGCAACCATGCAAATTAATTGGAACAAAAAAAGTGTTTACATAAAAAAGTCCTGACATTTTCACATATTCTTGTTTTATATTTTCAACAAAATATCTTTTACCAATAACGTTCCCCTAACAACCCTGGCTTTTGTTATCAGTTTTTATTTCTTTTGGGCCATTTCGCTGAATTTTTGTTGCTGTGTAGAAATCATGAAATCCGAGATGAAAAATCGGCGATGGCGGGAAGTTGTTTCAGACAGTGTTCATTGTGTTCTTCAAAACCGCAATATTCAATTCAACGAATTCAATTCGACAGAAATGCGACCGACACCGAGGTTGAGTTTCTCCCGGCTGATCGAATCTAATTCATACATTATGTTAATTTATTGGGCATGCGTAAATTTAGGGTGGCCAAAGAAGAAACTTGACCATTATGGCCCAAATGCAACCTGAACATATTGCAGCACATACTGCTGCATTATCACGCTTCTTCTTCTCGTTCTATTATCGGATTATATTTCGCCAAATTTAAGTGCTTTGTCTCAGTCAGTACCTTCGTCCACCATATTGAATATCCTACGTTTGAAATATTATCCGCTGACCGACATACCCGACAATATTAATTCTGAATTAAGTTCGACACAAATGCGATGTCTGAATTGACAGTCGCATTTCTGCAGCACTTAATAGAATTCGATTCGACACGGCAGAAATGCGACGTATGAACCAGGCATAAAATAAAAATTAAACTTATCAAAAGGGAGGTCTATTGAGTTGAACGATCTGTGCACGTCTGCGTGATTCAGTCTTTTGACAAAACTTTTAAAGAAATGGAAAAAATTTAAAGTCAAAAAGAAAGCAAAAAATTAAAGCGAGGGAGTGATCAGACCGGGCTCTTTTGTGTCCCTTCAGGACTCGCTAATTTGAGAAACAAGGAAAACTTATCCCCACTTTTATAAAACGTTTCAAAATGCTGAATAAGATTCATATATTTGATAAAGCATTTAGCTCATGTGAGAATTCTTGTTTAGTAGTTATAGTTAAATTTTGATCACGTACTATGTGAAATATGCAGGATCACTGAGATGTCATCTCCCAGTGTAAACATGACCAACAACACTACCACAAGAGGAGCAAATGGTAAATCTGTTACTTGTTATTCCCGAGGTCAAAATTTGAGCATTTTGATAATCTACTGATTGTCAGCTATGTTTTTTATTTGCTTGATGGAATCTACATGGGATCATGATATATATGGAAATAATAAGAAAATGCATATCGATTTCTTCTAGGTCACTAAAAACTAATCTGTTGTTACATTTACCTTCTCCTGTCCAAGATCAAAATTTAAGTATTCAAAAAAAAGACATGAAATATATCCAGAAAATAAGATGGGTTGATTTTTCTTACGCCATGAGACATTATCATTTTTAAGATTGTGGTGTTCAAAATATCGATAAATCTGAAATATGGTCTCTATCTTACTCAAGTTTTGGTGGACTGTGCTGACGTTAACTGGAGTGAACGTAAACTTTTGTTTTTAAGACTTACCATGCAATAAGTGCCCCTCTTTCCAACAGGCGCACGCCCTTTAGTGTCTGTTATGTAACCAATAAGCGCCCTTATGTGAATAAGCTACCTAATTTAATGAGTGCCCCGTTGGCAAGTAAAGAAGTTAGCGTTCAAGACATTCAAATAAGTAAAAGAATAGCGTCACAACTAAGAGAAACCCCATTGTTAAACTTCTTCTTTATCTGTTCTTGTTCATTGAAATATTGTAACACATTTTGATTTCTATGCTAAGGAATGAACCTTTAATAAATATTCTTTATTTCTTTCTCAGCAACACACATTATCGTTCCACCACTGGCACCACCACAGTTCAGTATCCCGAGAACATCAAGATTGGCATGACGACAGCATATGCAGTGATTTTCATTATTGCTCTATTGGGCAACGGCCTTGGCTTGTTGGTGGTGTTGAAGAAATCCTCTCGATCTACCAGCGTCACAAACCTCTTCATTGCGAACATGGCCGCTGCCGATCTGCTTTTACCTGTCACACTAATGCCGTACCAAGTGGCTTATCTCTACCTTTTAAGCAACTGGATTGGAGGAATTCTGGGGGCAATAACTTGCAAGGCTTTGTTTTACCTCATCCCAGTTTTGATAGCAGCGACTGTCCTAACAATGATGCTTATTTCATTCGATAGATTTTACGCAGTCTTCTATCCTTTAAAACAAAAGATCTTCCGAAAGTCGAAAATCTTGACAGCAACCATTTGGATCCTGTCTTTTGTGTTAATGCTGCCAGACGCCATATTGCGTCAAGTTCAATTTAAGTCTAAACTTGAATGAATGTGTACAAGTTTGGCCCTGGGATGATCCAAACGATCCAACCTTTAGGGAAACTTATCGCGTCCTCAAGATCTTTCACGTAATCGTTTTTGTCATGCTCTACGCAGTGCCACTTTCTATAACTGGTATCATTTATTTCTTAATTTGCCGTAAACTGTGGAGTCGTAAAATTCCCGGAAATGTAACAGATAAAAATCGCGCGGCTGCTGAAAAGACGAAACGCAAAGTTGTGCGACTTCTAGTTGTCATTGTCGTCGTATTTGCGCTGTGTTGGTTCCCAGTGTATGTTGTTACCTTTTTTAGCTATTGGCTTCCTTATTCACGACACAAGTTGCCTCTAGAAGTGGAATTCTGTTTTCTCTGGTTGGGGCATGCAAACAGCACGATAAAGCCCTGCCTTTACATCCTGATGAGTAAAGATTTTCAAAGAGAGCTTGCTTCAACGCTTGGCAGTTGTTGCCATTGTCTAGGCCGTTTCAACTGACTGCCAAATTGACCAAACACATGATCTGACACGTGATCTCAGGAGTTCTCTAGAGTTGTGTAGTATGTAAGATCAAGTAACAACGTGCAACCCAAGAATATTTGTGTGCCAATTCGTGCACGTGTTTCTATCCTCGACCCAGTTTTCCTCCGACCAGATCCATAATGGCGGAGTAAACAGTGATGGACGATTGCCATTTTAACCTGTGCCCGTGCAACGATGTGCCAATGGATTTTACTCTGGTGTGAGGGATTTTATTTTTTACTTTGGAGGACATCTGCACGTCATAAAGACTTCATACACCGAATATGTAAAAATATATTGACCTTCTACGATCGAGGAGTGCAGTTGTAGTCCTGATCGTGAAGTTTACCCTGATATGATAGAGCTGAACTTAGATCCGCTGTAAGAACTACTTGCAAGCAACTCAACAGCATTAGGAAGCAATCTCATTACATCAGACTATTGTGACCTAATTTGTTACCAAACTCACGAAGAACAGATCATCATCTGGAACAAGTTTCATCAAAATCGGCCGACCCACATTTTTAACCTCTGGAACACTTTCACAGACAATGACACTTAAGTGACAAACAAGGAGCGACTTACCTGTTACCTACTATGCTATTTTCGCGGTGGGCGTTAATTCCCGAAAAGTTGGGTGGAAGTTGTGCGACGGGTTTGTTGAAATTGTTACTTTATTTCAGAAAAAAAAATTAAAAGGTTTTTACTGCTTTATTTCAAACACTTCAACCAAGCATCTTAACCTTTTTTCCAGACTACACCCTGCATTGATGTGCCTTGGATTACTTAAAAATTACCGATGTTAATTGAACATGCAGGCCAACAATGATAAAAGTAGAATCTTTTAACAATTATACCGAATAGCTAATTTGGAAAGGTGTGCAGAACATACCCTATCTTAAATCAAAATGATTCATTAACAACTCCCTATGGCGCCGCGCTGAAACATCTAAGTTATAAAGATGATACTCTAGAGGATGTGGGTATTCTAAGGGACATAATCAAGAACAATCAATCGGTTTGTGTATCTACAATTTGCATATTATTTAGTCGTTCAGTGTCTTTCAGAAGGCTACTAGGTTTACAATGAATGAATAAAAACAGAATTTCAGGTTTTAAAGGTGACTCAAAGGGAGTCTGCTTCAAATTTTGGACAGTAGCTAGGTTACCATTCACGTCTGCAAATTTTTATTTTGAAAGACTTTTTTCTCCAAGAGTGATTTTTGTACGATCACTTCATGTCGATTATTTAAGAGCTTTACGCCGGCTTTAAACAGCAGTAAAGCTGTCTTTTCATGTTGTGGTTGTTATCATTTGTGCTGTTTGTCACGCTTGGAAGAGCTTGCATCCACATGTAGGATCCTGTGAGATTCAAACTGAGGAGAGGTTATATAAACAATTAAGTGGTGATACGGATAAAGGGATATTTAAAACACATCTTTGGGGTACAGCAAACAACTTTGGGGTAGTGTAGTTGGCGAAGTTTACACAAAGAGAGTTTCCGATCATTCTCCATTGTAAAAACATGAAACAAGACAATGTTAATCAGTCATTTAATTTCGCAACAAAAAATGGCTGGGCCAAATGACCAAAAATTGAGGCACGTCTGCTTCAAAGGTTATGAAATGATAAGTAAGTCTATTTCACTCAGTCTATAATCCTCTTTTGTTCCCAACCATCATGTCTATAAAAATAATCTTTAACCCCGCTTTGAACAGAAATTGCTTCATTTGTTGTATAAATACCACAGCGTCCAGATAAGTTCCGTTTTTGTGGCACAAAACAGTCCTCGCACGTGACCCTCGTACGTCTTTCTACTTATTTTGTTCTGTCTTCAAAAGCAAATCGCCGGCGCAGACCGCAAAAACAATAATGGCCAACTGGTCCAAGGTGAAAAGAGGAATCTTGATTTGTTCTCTTAGCGGTCTGAACTTTGCAACACAAAATATGAATGTCATTACTAGTCTCGCAGTTTCGGTGAATATTTTTTAAAATATCGCATAAAAGAAAACAGTTTGCTATCTTTAAGAAGAAATTATTTTTCCCATCAAATGTGCAGGAAAAACTTCTTCATATTTGCACGTTTCCTGAAAACAGACCACAGGTACAGCAGAAATTCAAAAGAACCATGATATAAGAACTATTTCATTGAATTATCTTGTTCGGTCCATGCTAAGAAATGTTCTCGAAAATTTATGGTGTTCGCCTACATCTCTGTCCATCGACTTCCCAAAAAAGATAATTCACAATATGGTAAAAAAGTAAGGCATCGAATTATGGTGCTTTCAGACAAACCGAGTGAACTGTACTCCAGTGGACCTTGTGTAGGAAGCTCGGATTTCGTACGTTAACATTTCAAACATTCAAACTTCAATTCACATTTCGCGAAATGTCTTCGTAGTTTTTGAACCACAAAGAAGATCAATTATTACTATTGTCCTGTATAAACAACGAAAAATAAGCAATTTGTAATTGTGATAATGCATTTGCATACGATCCGTGCAACCTTCTCCATATTTAATTTCCACCGATTTCAGAACAAAAGACGTGAAGAATCAATCGCACACTTTTAAATTTCCTCGACATCAAATTTGACCGGACGGACATTTGATCATTTATATCTGTCTTTGAGTGTGATATTTTGTTTAATTCAAATGGCTATAGCCGAGACCGTTTGTTTAATTTACTTCTTTCACTTTGTATTTGTAACCAAGTCCCACGAAACAATTTCGTTTAAAACTTGTAGCCAAGCGCACATCTTCAAACTGGAAGGAACACTCCGAACTATCTGGGAAGGAAACAATCAGATGAGTGAAGAAAACAATTTACAGGTTAAACAAAAGTTTTGCACGTATGGAGTCCATTTGGACGTTTAGATTAGATTTCAATTTCTTGACGTAAAGAATTTCAAACACTAAAGAATCAAATTTGCCTTTGCACTTTGGCACTTTTAATATTTTCTTCAGTGATTGTTCATTTTAGTATTTATAGAACCTAGTTTTCATACATTTTTGACTTAATAATGGCGTTACGTTAGCGTCGAAACGTCGTCGATCTTAATTCAGCTTTTTAGCTTTTTTTGGCTTTTTTAAATCTTAGAATGTCTTTAAGAAACGATTGGTCGCAATTTTTTATCATCAAATCATGATTATAATTTGCTATAGTCGTGGTGCTATTGTAAGAATTTATGGGGTATAAACAAAGTGCTGTTGCTCCTAAACGAACATGGGGAATCCTCATTTTTATTTCAAAATGTAAGTTTCTGTAAGATAAACAAAATTTAAATAGGCAAAGTTTGACAAAAACCTTACTGCACGTTGTCTTTCAGTGGAATGACCCCCCAAAAGTTACTCATTGGCTGCCTATGTTTTCATGTAACAATTTCTGTTTGGTAAAAGCAATTCATGATTATCTTCAATACCCATTAAACTGAAATGTATCCACGACTTATTCTTAGTTTCCTTTGATTATAACTTGAAAGGCGACTGTTTAGTAAATGTTGCAAATTGAGACAGTTATGACTTACGTCAGTTTCATTTTACATGGCTTACTTGATTCCTTCTTTAGTAACCCAATTGAGTCCCGGAGGGTGGTCCGAGCGGTTCGAAAAGTTGGCGATTACTTTGGAACGGATAGCTCCGGTAAGCCTTTCGAAAGGATGACAATAGTGCTTTTTTAACGGATAGCTCGAGCCATTCGAGGGGATGACAATATTTTCTGAACTGGTACATGATGTAGAAGTCTGATGTAGCTGGAGCCGTTTCAACGGCCTATCTCATCCCGTTTGAGCAGCTGCTGAACGGCTTACGAGCGGCTAGCCGTCAGCAACGTTTTCGAGTGAGAGGTCACAAGTTTTTGCCCCTCGGTGCATGTCTAGTCTTGAACTATTTCTCTTGCTTTTTATCCTGGTACTGCACAAAACTTTCGGATCTCTAGTACTCTTTTGTTCAAAGCACACTTGGCTCTTTAACGCTTGGCGGGATGCTGAACTGATATCATTTCAATATATCGGCAGTATAAAACAATATGGTCGATGATGGCTACACCGGCATCTTTCTTCGTTTAGAATAGCTTTTGATTTGAAACATTTGCCCCGGTTTGAGTTTCAAAATAATAAGAGGCTTTCTTGCTAAAAAAGCGCTTACCTTAAAATTGAAAAAGATACCCCTCTGACTTAAGAGGGTTATACATTCACCACCGAGCGTTTAGCAGGTGTAATGGCATCAGTCAGCCGAGGTGAATGACAGTGTTTTTGAAAATTTTGAAAAATATGACTTGCGTTTTTAATGGTACCAAATTTTTAACGGTGGCTATTTGATTGACCGAGGAACACGAGGTTGCCATGGCACCCGCCTTTCGACCGACGTGTTTTTGAACTTCAGACTGTTCCTGGTTAGAGTGAAAGCACTGACAGTTGCATATTTTCAAGTTTTTAATGAAAGAATAGTTTGGTTGCAATAACCTCTACTATCATAGATAACTTTCCCTTTATGGTTTCAGAAGAAAGAAAAGCCCGGTATGAACAGGTTTTTATAAAGCGTATTCACTCACGTGTCCGGCAGCCATGCAAATTTATTGGAAGAAAAGAAAGTGTTTACCTAAGAAAAGAGTTGAACTCCCACAGGATTAGTTTGGTACAACAACATGACTGCTGTCTTATTGTTTTGCAACACCAATATGGCTGTCATTTCGTCATGTGAATACGCTCTATACCTTGCTCTGGTGTGTTGCTTGCCTTTTTGATTGTTGAAATTCATTATTATTTTAAACCTTCTAACAAAAAAAATGAGAAGTCCTGACATTTTCACATATCTGTACGGGTCCGCAAATGATGCCAGGACCGCAAATGATCCCGGACCGCAAATTATCCCCAAATTGGACCGCAAATGATCCCGGACGGGAAACGATCGCCATATTGGACCGCAAATGATCCCGATCAAAAAATAAGGAATGGCATGGATTGTGCAGTTGGGTGGATAGGGAATTGGCGCACGTGAATATCGATATTTTTATTTAAGCCATCATATAGTTATAATGGCTCACAACTTGTTTTTTTTAACACTTTCGACTAAATTTTGTTGCTAACTACGATGTTATGAAATGCACCACTCAATCAATCATCAAAACACGGCTTGGCTTGCATTTCTCAATAAAATTATGATCAGTGCAACATACACTGCATGAAATGACATGTATAAGGAGATATAATGAACCCGTATACATAGTGTGTACGGAAAGATATACTGATGTATACTGAAGTACACATATAAGGCCTGTATAATGATCAGTATACGTCTGAATCCTTATACTAATGTATACTGCCTTGTGGAGATTACCTTATACCTAGTGTAAGGGAACCTTATATGAGTTGACAAAGTAGATTCAACTTGTTTGCTCTTTTGCATCACAAATGAAGGTTTCGAAGGCTTCGGTAGCTGAAAAAAGAGTTGTCTTGTAAAATGTCTCCTGTGGTAATGAGTGCTTCGTACAGAAGAACTTAGCGAATTTGACGGCATGTAAAGGAAGCTTTAAGTCAGATAAACAGCTAATAAAGGCAGGTCTTATTATCCTGTCTTTGGGCTTCTTTGCGGATTTCGTAGAGGTATTAATTATTGCAAAAAACGACAACGCTTCTTTATGCTATTGGGTAAAGATATCCATAACGCATCTGTACACTCTCGAGTTTAAGCATTGCGCAAAACGTATCATTAAGCACTGCGTGAAATAAGTAATTTCGTGGAATTTACCGACGTGGAAGTGAAATTCTCGAGATCGGAAACGTGACTTGTCGGGGAGTGTTATGTTCCTGATACGTTCATTGTGGCGTGTCAGGAAAAATCAGTCATGGTCTCGGTACATCACATGTGGCGTATCAAGGTAATTCAGGACTCTGACATTTAGATCGTTTGTAACGGGACGCGCGGGTTTTTGTTTTAACGGCCAAATTAATACACGGAGCTCATTACTCTTTACGCAGAAACTAAGAATGTTCAAGTCAACAATGCGCGAAGATCTATACTGAGCTTACAACATTTTGTTAATGTAATCGAGTGTATTCTGTTCAGAATCGTATATTGAGGCACATAAGTCTTAAAATTCATATCAGTCTTCACTACAGCTCTTTTGACTCTTGTTATGCATAGTTCTATTTCCTACAGGTGTCTACATTTAACCGCATTTTCGCGTACAGGTATCTATAATTCATCTTTACTATGCTCTACGGATCGCGTAAAGGCATCATTAACACATTTTTACGATACTTAACGGATCGCGTAAAGGCATCAATAACGCATCTTTACGATGCTTTACGGATCGCGTAAAGGCATCAATAACACATCTTTACGATACTTAACGCATCGCGTAAAGGCATCAATAACGCATCTTGTCGATGCTTTACGAATCGCGTAATTTCATCATAATGCATATTTACGATACTTAACGGATCGAATAAAGGCATAGATAACAGAAAACTAAATAACATTTTTGATCACTTCCGACTACTTTATTTTATATTTACATAGAGTGCTAAAAAATCCGCAGCGGAACATTCCTTACATCTCACCGACCTACGTGGAGGCGCAACTCACCAATTTCGCAAAGCTTGAGAGCGGAATGCCCTAGGACCGGTTGCATGGGAGGACTCGCACCGGGCCCAAACCCATTTAACGCTGCCGCGCATTTGATGCAAACCTTGGAACCTTCTGGGAGGCCTCTGGCCGATCGTTAAGCTGTCAAAACTACCATGGTGCAAAATCTATTTATTTAGACCGACCAGTGGATTCCTATTATTGTGGTTACCGCTGTTAATCCGAACACATCAGCGCATGCGTGATTATAAAGAGTGCCTTCAACAAAATCTACCAACCAATATTTTTTCCAGTTTGGTTGTCACTAAAATTTCGAAACACGAATCACATAAATTCGTTTTATGGAAAATTTCGGCTTGGTTCAGGCTTGGCTCAGTAATGGTTTTTTACGCAACGCACGTTAGACTGTTTCATCTCTATGTATCGAGGTGAAACGCGTTCGTAAAAAAGGCAGACCCAGGAATCGGCAGGATGATGTTTTCGAGCAATTTTATGCAACCATGATTACCAATACTAATAAGACCAAAATGACCCTGTCATGTCAGTGATTTCGTTTTGATTAATTCGCTTTGGGCTCACAGCAGAGAGTGAGTGTCAGCGGCTTCGCCGCGGGAAGACCAAACCTGGACCCGTACATGACGTACCTGTCTAAAAGTCTTTGATTTGCCGATTTCCCGCCATATTTGAAAGGTGTGAAGATTCGTTGAAGACGGTTTACCCATTCGTTGTTGCGATCTGTTAGATCTTAACCTTAGTTTTTGAGGCAAGGGATCTTAATTCAGTAATTCAACAAACGGTAAGAAGTGGAATTTGAAGAAACTGAAGACGATGGAAACTCCATTAAGCGAAGACTGCTTGTGAAAATCGATCGAGCTAGTCGCCTTCAGGGGCACCCAACGACAATTTTCGGAAATATATCTGTTCGGAAGACGATTTCAGATCTAGAATTTTCGGAACATTTTTTGTAAAATTTCTTGCTTGCCTGCTTCTCCTAAGATTTTCGAACATCTAAAATATGGTATAATTGCCTATTTTAAAGACGTTCGCGCCCATTGCTACTGCGCATCTCTAGTGCGCACGCTATTCATTGGTCACGCGCGTGCCACGTCATTTTCAAGCGCGCGCACCGAGTCGAAAACTCAACAAAATATAGAGCTGATGACCTTTGCATTAACTTTGTGTGCGAATAATTTTGTTGGATGCTCGGTGACCCCCACTTTTTTTTCGGCAGATCACTTCCTTTTCTGATTCTTTCCATTACACTAAAAAACAAAAAAAATCTGTACGTGGGAAGTTTTAATTATTTCTCATATACTATTCAAATAGGGTCGAATTGGTACATGGATACAGGTGTGCGTAACTTAGAAGTTGTATTTTTTAAGGCTAATGTTAGCTGATTTAATGGCATATGTAGCAAAGATCTATCAAATAGGCCTTTATATGCTGTGTTAAACACACATGACTTAGATATGATTCTTCAACTTAAATATATGCCGATAGTAATGAATCCAGCCAGAATCGCCTCAGTGGCTGGAAATCCTAGAAATGCTATGATCTGTGATGCACCTTATCTTCAAAACGAGTTCGGTGACCCCCGATTTTTTTTACGTTTTTCATCTAATCTTATCATTTTCTACCTGCAGTCAAAGTTTAAAAAAAATCTGTGCGTGGGAAGTTTTTGGGCGCGAACGTCCTTAAAGGGATTTTTACCCTAAAAAGGTCGGATCATGTGTACTATAGGTGGTCTCGGTCGATATGTCGACCGATATATCGACCGACTATCGGTCGCCTATCGACCGATATATCGGTCGATAGTCGGTCGACTATCGGTCGACTGTCGACCGGCTATCGGTCGACCGTCGACCGATAGTCGACCGACTATCGACCGATAGTCGACGAATAAATACGTCGACCGAT
>JAHPZR010013764.1:0-7500 GCA_019787425.1 Platygyra sinensis
TTTAAAGGTCGGCACACACGATGGGACTAGTCCCTGTGACTTGTCCTTGCAACAAGTCGCAGGGACTAGTCGCATCGTGTGAACTGGCCATTTTTGCCACAAAATCTAGTCGCAAGGACCAAACTTTGGTCCCTGCGACTATTTCCACGAATTCAAACTGGTTTGAATTCGTGGGACTAGTCGCAGGGACTGAAGTAGGTCCCTGCGACTAGATTTAGAAGCAGTTCACACGATGCGACTGGTCCTGCGACTAGTCGCAGGGACTAGTTGCCAGTTCACACGATGCTACTAGTCCCTGCGACTTGTTGCAGGGACTAGTCCCATCGTGTGTGCCGACCTTAACAGGCTAGCAGTAACAAGGGGAAAGCCTACTATAATAGTAAGCAAAACACAGCAACTTGGTTCAATTCACCCAAAGCCATTTCTTTACAAACAAAACTATAAGTAATCTAAAATTATTCACCTGTTTTGCGAAGCTTGCAACGGCGCGAAACTAAGTACTTGTTCTTCGATCGATGATAGACGTAAACAAGTGTCCAAACGAGCTCTAATAACTTCTTGAATCCAAAACTGTCCTTTCCACTGTAAAAACTTCACGTACCAACAAAATTTACGCTGTTTTTACGCCGATAAAGTGAGCTGTAATACTAATAAGGCGACCCGAAGCAAAACGAAGAAATTAACTTTCAGTTTGGCGGCCATGAAGTTCTGTAATTCTATGTTTCGTGCAACACCAGCCGTCTCCACTCAAACGTTTTTCAGGCTGCGAATCAATGCATTTTAAGTCGGAAAAATCCTTTTGCTTTTCCACCAAAAGACTGCGCTTTGTTGCATGTTGATTCTCTTTCACGTTAAGATGAAATAACCGTGTTTAGATCAAACTCAGAAGCGATGCGTTTCTGAAATTTCTTTTCAAAATCCGTTTGAAGCGGGAAACCAACTCAATGCAGGCGTGCTCAGCCAATCAGCATCAAGTAATCATGCCCTCTTGATTACCAAAAGTGTCCTCGTGATTAAGGAAAAATGCCCTCTGTCTCAGCCAATCAGCATTCAGTAATTTTGCCCTGTATGTGATAAAAACTGTAAGCATAGTGTGTTACCTCTTAAGAGCGACTTTCTGTAACGATCACCTATACTTATGCAAGATAGAAAAAAATCGATTTTCTGAAAATTTTTCGGCAAGAAGGTTTTTACCGAATTTGTTTCAAAACTGTAACTTTGAGGTTGTTTGAATTTTTATTTTCTTCTCCAGACCGCGTTTTGTATTTTGCCCCTAAAAGAGCCAAACTCGGCCCTGAAATTGCACTTTTTGCGAAGGCTGGTAAGCCAAAATATTGTGCGTGGCTGGAAAAGCTACCCTATATTATTAAACTATAATGTTTTAGTACTTTTTTCGCGTTGTCAGATTCACATGTTATTTCAATCTGAATTTTTAACAAATTTTCAAAATTATACGCGACGGCGATGTCGCGTCACGTCTAAATTTAGGACGTATACAAAACATGGACCGGGGTCCATGGACCACCCCATGGACCACCCCTAATTGTCAACAGGAAATCGCCCCTGTTAATATGAAAATTTACCAGAGGTCAGGGTATGATCAAAAACACAGACTTCCTTGAGGGTTTGTCTCGTAATAGCGGGTTGCTCTGGGATCGCGCCCCATAAATGGGAAGACCACAAACTCGTTTTGAGATACAAAAGATCTAGTGCATTTCTACCCCCAATATTTTCATTCCTGCTTGTAAATTTTATCGAAGGGCAAGAATGTATTCAGTTTTCGTATTGAAAGAAGCGTGACCTTGGAGGAGGTTGGTTGCCGGATAACATAGCTCGCTCCAGCCCCTTCGCGCTCCCTCATCCAAGATGGCAGTAAGTGACGGCAGTCGCCTTGAAACGATCCAAAGATCAGGTGAGTATTTATAGCTCGTACCCACAAAGTACGCCTGTATTGCAAGCTATGTACAGTCGCAAGACTTAGTTGTACCACCCCGCATAAAACCGCTAACCCACTAACCCGTTGTTACGAGACAAACCCTCAAGGACGTAAGCAATAAATACGAGTCTGTGTTTTTGTTCATACCCTGACCTCCGGTAAATTTTCATATTAACAGGGGCGATTTCCTGTTGAAAATTAGGGGTGGTCCATGGGGTGGTCCATGGACCGGGTCCACGGGGTGGTCACTGGACCAGGTCCATGGGGTGGTCCATGGACCCCGGTCCATGTTTTGTATACGTCCCTAAATCTAGGTCAAATTCGCGGACCAAAAAGTCAATCTGGTACATGAATTTACCGCCCAAAACAATTTTTCTGGATAAAAGTATCACTTCAGCTTACTTTTTATCGCAAATCTAGCTTGGGTAAATAAAACGCAAAAATTTGACAGCATCTTGAAACCTTTCACGTCGCGATTATTATCTCGAACATTGACCCTGAAATGTTTGCCTGTGGGTCTCAATCCGGTAAATTAATTGTTTTAAGCCTCCAGATATCAGTTATAGTAATTTAAAGACAGTTTCTAGCCGAAAACGAGCATGTTTATTAAAGGCTAATTTTGAATAATCGAGCTTAAAGAAGTGGCGGTTCGCGAGCACAGACAATGCACGCGACAAATATGTATCGGTTTATAAATCGTTATCAGTCCGGGATCGTTATCAGTTTTGATAACCTCGACCAAAACAAACCATAAACCAATCGTTGCACAAGATTTCGTTCACGTGACGTTATTTGGTAGCAACAGTGTATAATTCAATATGGCGATCGACGGGGCGCTGCGATGAAAGGAGTTACTTTTCACAACATCACAATGCAGTTTTAATGAATTAGTTTTATGTTTGCTTCATACTTGGTTATGGGATTATGGAATAAAAAATAGAAATGTATGGAAGAAAACTGTCTTCGTCCAAAGTTACTGCGAATTTCATTTCCAGATAGACACCGTGTGATATATGTTCCGAGTAGAATGACCCAGCGAAGGTAGACAACAAATATTCTGTTCACAAAAGCGTTATTTATTGACACTAATATAAAAGCTTCTATTTTCGCTCAGGCTTCATTTTCTTGGTAGATGGCGAAGCTGCTTGCTCAACAATCTGTAGAAAATAAAAACGAAGTGACAGTAAATACAAGCGGAGAGTTGTAATCGAATTTCGTTTAGTTTGCGTGATAACAAACAGTATAACTTGTAACAGTTAATCCAACAGCCGGGCTCAGCGTTGTTACAAGTAAATGTTCACCGAATCTTTTAAACTTTGTTCCTCCAGAGCTAACATTTCGAGAGCTTAAAACATATCTTGCAATATAAACGAGCCGAGAGAGAAAAAACCTGGCAAAAAACAGAGGTGTCAAACTCTACAAATTACAAGAAGCCAACCTGACATATGACCTATGTCCTTCCAAAACCACAGGATTTTTGCTTAGCGAAATATTCAGAGATCCCCCAATCGTACCATACAAAAGGGGCAGATCCTTAGAGATACACTAGTTCGAGCAAAACTTCCTAAAGCGGCTATTACACGTGGATAGGCCTGTTACCCCACTGTTGTCACTCGCTGAATCCAACAATAAGCTATAACGACTGGTGTGCCAGAAGACCGACCTAGTTTGGCCGGCATTTCCGGAAAATACTTCAGGACCGCAAATGCGTGGAAATAGAATCTTAGACTCTAAAGTATAGGCAACTTACCTTTTAATGCATTTGCCGATTGACCGTCTCAGGAGATGAAAATACCCCCTCGCACGTCAAGCAAACATTATAGGCGGGGATGAATAAAGTCGTTGTCCTCTTCAATATCGATACCACGTCGTTCGAATTCAAGCTTGAATTTTTCTTTAGGTCTTGCAGAGGTCTTTCTTGAAGACGCAGTCTTTCCACAAAATCGACATAAATTTGCTGTTTTGATTCTATGGGTACCAGCATTCGCCATCTCAATACCTAGGGACACATCAATTACAGATGTAGATATGGCCGCCGTTACGAACAGCACATCGCAAATCAAAATACGCACTTGCACTTTTTTCACTGACAGGTCGTGCACAACACTAAAAAGACATTAAATCCCAAGTATATAGCGTGAACATTAACGACATATTTTTTGTGATTGTCGCAAAAATCTGCAAGTAACTTAAATCTAATGACAAAATGAAAAACATACCTGATCTGTATGCAAAATTGCAAGCGCTGTTTTACTTCACGAGTAGCATTTTACATCGTTTACGCTAGTCTTCAACCGCCATCTTCAAAACACGCGAGGCTCCTTCCTTTCTGGTACTTATCGAATAGAATTATGGGTAAATTACCCGAGCATAATCGAACAAATAACGAGCAAAGCGAAGTGAATGAGAAAATTCCCGATTTTTGAAATGGCCGCCATGTTATGACGTCACATGGTTATCAAATCTGATAACGATCTCGGACTGGTTATCGGGAAAAATCTTAAGGAAACTAGAAGAATAAATAGTTTACTAAATACTTGGAGCTTTTTCTTACCTTAATCTCGCCTACCGTGATAAGAAATGGCAACATTGCTGCGGCTTCATAGCTTGTTTGAAACACCCTTGACGGTTGCCAGGCTACAAACAAAATCACGGACACAGGACTCCCAAGGTCGCGTGAGAGCGGCGGCCCGAGGGTGGGAGAGGGGGGAGGGGGAGGGGTTGGGTACTCCCAGAAAAATTAGGTGGGGGTGTGCGGCCCGCTTCCCAAAACCCTAACCCTATTTATGACAAAATCTGCCATCTTCCCTATACGCTATTTATGACCTGACCAAAATTCGAAATCCTATTTATGACCTGAACCTTACATCAAAAGCCTGTTTCAGACCTGCGTCATAATTGGATCTCAAGTTCAAACCAATTTTAAATTACCATAAACATAATTTGTGAAGGGCATTTGTTGATTTTCTTTTCGATAGGGATGAAAAAGTGGCTTCTCGGCTTAAAATCATACCATAACAAGGCTAGAGTACAAAACCATACCCTATTTATGACCAAAATCAGCTAAAAGCAATACCCTTTTTATGACCAAAACAGCTGAAAAACCATACCCTTTGGGGCCGCACATACTATATAGCCCATATAAGAGAGTACCCCCCCCCCCCCCCTCGGGAGAGGCGGCCTTGTTTATTTATCTTAATTTTTACTGTTGTTTGGTTGTCTGTTTGTTTTTTGTAATTGATTGTTTTTTATTATTTTTAATATAAAAATTTTAGTACATTTATGCCATTTTGTTTCGCATACCCAATTATCTTCTGTGGTTACCGCATGTCAACGAGCATGCGTCAGGATAACAGGTGTGCACCTCTTGGTATCATATTTCGCAAAATGTACGCACCCACGTGTTTTGAATTAACCCTGAACTGTCTTGTTTTAGCGCGATAAATATTTTCTCGTGAAAAGCGTTGTATCCTTTGGCCTTTCAAATTAACGTCGGATTTGTTTTTTACTTGTAAATAACATACGTAACTGGAGAATCCTGCATCTATATTAAAGTTAGAAATTGTAATTTAATGGCTTCATGTGGTTTTGCATACTTATTGTTAGCCTGCAAACAGGCTCTCCGTATGGGTTAATTATTCTGAGATTTGCTTTCGAACGGCGCGCGGGCGGGCGAGAGAGGGAGAGCCTGCAATGGTCCTTGTACGCTTTGAGTATTTACGTTCAGATTCTGAACGTAAATTGCTGATTGGCTAATTCGACTTGACACATGTCAAATACTACCATTTGCATTCAACCGTGAAGCGTGAATGGTTTTTCGCGCATGTTTATTTTTCAAACGAAGCTTGGTGTCATGCGACTTCAGCAAGATGGAAGCGCTAAAAGTAAACAAATTTGGACGATCCTATCGCACTGGAACATAGGCGGCTCAAGCTTTCGTTGTCAGAGGAGTTATATTTTTTTACAATGCGAACGATCAGCTTTGTGAAACGTGACAAAGTTACCGCCGTCATCTACTATTACACAACGACCGAGTTTCATTACGCGAAACGTGACTCTCCCCTTTCAGAATATGGAGGTGTTAACATTGAGGTCAGTTATTGTTAGTACACAAATATCAAAATTTCGGCTAAAAGAAGGGCTAAATTGGGCTAAAATGTCTTAACGTTTTTACCCATACATAACATCCATACGCTGAGTCACGTTCGCGTAATGAAACTCGGTTGTTATGTAATAGTAGATGACGCGAGCTGAAAGTCATCTCTTCAAAGCATGGCACAATTTCAACAGGGAACACTTTATAAATCGAGCGGTTTTCTTCCAGCTTTTCGTCGAAATGTTTTCTTCAGAGTTTCTGGATTCGAGTTCATAATAAAAACAAGTGCACGTGTATCAAAAGTTTCATTTTTGACAGCCGTCCTACAAGGTCATTTCCGCTTTCGTTGTGATTGGTTCATTTCAATTTGATAACTTGACAGGTCAGTCAAGCGGAAAGGAGGCAGAACTCAAATCGTACAAGGACCATTGCAGGCTCTCCCTCTCTCGCCCGCCCGCGCGCCGTTCGAAAGCAAATCTCGGAATAACCCATACGGAGAGCCTGTTTGCAGGCTAACTTATTGTCGGGGGATCGCGTGGATCACCGAAGTGCAGATGATCCGGCAAATGTCTAGTGTGTGGTTGTGGGAAACTGTGCAAAGAGTACTTAAGGCCACCTTCGACATTTTCTGTATTTGAAGACTCTGCCGGCCTTAGACTATGAATCGAAGCTCTTGCTTGCTCGGCAGGTAAGAGAGTACATATCACTTTTATTGTCGTATCACTTGTATTGTAAGTTATTTTAATTTTTGTAATTAGTGTTATAATCTGCACCTTAAACCACGCTGGGTCACACCTCGCAATAGGTAGCTGTGCATGCTGGCTGTGATACACCTGTCAACTGTCACGCATCGTGCAATGTTGTCACGCAGTATGTATGACTGTCACGCAAAAATCATGTAGCTGTCTGGAATGTCATAATGCAAGCAGAGTATGTAGCCGAAGACAGGTTTATCTGCCATAATCAGAAATATTAAATCCCCAAAACTAGAGGAAAAGGAAGAACGTACTCCGCAGAGGAAAGGAGGACTGTGAAGATAGGGTAGGTAATTGGAAAGCGTGTACGTACATAATTAAATTTCTCGCGGTATTACACTCTCGCAGTCCGGACAGATCTGCCACTCCACTGGTGTGTTTGTTCCTGTGGCGTCGCGTAAGTTTATAAAATTAATTAAAAAAATAAAATCAAATAATAATAATAAATAAGTAATAATCAATAATCAATATCATAATAATAAATAATAATCAATAATAATAATAATAATAGAATTAGATGACTAAATGAAAATACACGAGATTCCCTGCGACTCTGAGTTCCGTGCGTATGCACTCATCAGGCAGATTTAATGAAGAGCAAAGTAATCAGCTAGCTATATATACATGTTTACGATAAGGGGAACAATGGGGTTCTAATTGGCAATGGGTGAGAAAGGCGGAACTATTACATAATAGGGGGGAGTGACGTAAAA
>JAHPZR010013767.1:5000-7500 GCA_019787425.1 Platygyra sinensis
TTATCAATCCACATGGAATCAGCCCAACTCATAACATGAAATCAAGGCTAGCGATCACATTCCCCACCCCCTATGAGTGGTGATCAAATGCCCTCCCTCCTTGGCAGGAAGAGGCGTCAAATGCCCGGGGTATGCTCGAGGGGGAGGGGGGGGAATGTTTAAGCTTCGATTTGACTGGTACATTACTTACATCTAAGCAGGTGTTCAAATTGTCTCTGAATGTAAAATAAGTCAATATTAGCCTCCACAGAAGGGGGAGGAAAGAGTACGAAGATTAACTTTGGAATCCGGTGTCCCACTGGGCCCCGGTAAGTTCCACGTAGTGGCTCTAGTTTAATTTAAGTGCTGGGTTTCTATGGTAATTTTTTTTTTTCTGAGAACCCCATCTAATACAATTTAAAATGAGACATTACATGCCATATTTCTGTAAATACTTGTTCAGTTACAACAATAAACATTCAAAGAGGTCAATACGGCTTACTTTTTGCTGTCTGGAAATGAGTTTTAATGAAACGTCACTTGTTAGTAAGTTCAACGCACGTCGGTCTTGTCAAACATAGTTTTCTTTCCTGTCTTCTCAAAACAACCTAAACCTTATTTACCTTCAGCTCAGCGTAATTAAACACAACTTAAGCATATACCCTTTCTCTCAAAACAACTGAAACCTTATCTACTGTCAGAACAGCATAATAAAACACAACTTAAAGATGATTTCCAGTCTGTACTGCGCACTCTCGAGAGTTTGTTTATGTTTTTTTTTTGTTTTGGCAACTACTTACATGTTTAAAAACAACTGCCATTATGGATACGAAGCGGTCAAAGCTTAATACTTCATTCTTTCTCAAATCAATTCATGAAACAACTTCATAGCTGTAAAAATCAGTGAAGCTGTTGGAAAAAGAATTTGAAAGGTCCAAGAGATAAGGTATGTGGTTCTTAACGAATAACATCGATTTGCACTCCATAGAGTGAGCCGTTTGTAATGTTTATAAATATTAGGGTTCTGAGACTGCACAACAAAGGGAACGACTGCTAGAAAGCAAACTAAAGTGGCAAGGCAGGAAAACAAGTTTGTAAAAGAAAAACGCGGCAGCTTCAAATGAACCAATAAACTTTAGAGAGACAAGGATTATGGCGATTTTAGAAATACAGTATGTTTCCCTTCTTCCCTCGATAATATCATAATGATATTCTGATGTTGATAGAAATATGGCATGTAATGTCTCATTTTAAATTGTATTAGATGGGGTTCTCAGAAAAAAAAAATTACCATAGAAACCCAGCACTTAAATTAAACTAGAGCCACTACGTGGAACTTACCGGGGCCCAGTGGGACACCGGATTCCAAAGTTAATCTTCGTACTCTTTCCTCCCCCTTCTGTGGAGGCTAATATTGACTTATTTTACATTCAGAGACAATTTGAACACCTGCTTAGATGTAAGTAATGTACCAGTCAAATCGAAGCTTAAACATTCCCCCCCCTCCCCCTCGAGCATACCCCGGGCATTTGACGCCTCTTCCTGCCAAGGAGGGAGGGCATTTGATCACCACTCATAGGGGGTGGGGAATGTGATCGCTAGCCTTGATTTCATGTTATGAGTTGGGCTGATTCCATGTGGATTGATAAATCGTGGCGGAGATGGCGGAGCCCGAAGTTTGGTGAATTCAAAGTAAAAGTTTGGGTATTCGTGGTGGAGTGGTTGAAAACCAAAGGTCTACACAAGCTGTGTTCCGTATTTGAAGGTGTTTAAGAACGATTTATATCTATAATATATAAATATGTGCTGTCTAATAAACCATGTTAACATGCACAGTCACAGAAGCATAATAGAAACTACTGAAAAGTTAAAACAGTAATCTGGTAATTTTCTTGGGGCTGGGGGCATTTGAACAGCTCTTTGGCCCAGTGAGGGGGGAATCTGAACAAAAATTTTCCAAAAATTCAAATGCCTGGTGAGGGGGGGGGGATGTTTACGCTTCGATTTGACTGGTACATAATTTTAATCTCTATTTTGCCAATCAACTTATAATAATATTAAAATATTCTTTGAATTGTGTATTTTTGTTTATAACAGTAACAAACTTTATTAAAAATAATTGTTCGTTTACATGAAATATTCGATTTCAAACTTGTCCTGTTGCGGTGGATAGAAAGCTCAATATCCCAAAAATTGTTATTTCTTTATAACACTGACAACATTTAAAAGTAAGTATTTGTTTACATGAAATATTCGATTTCGAACTTGTGCTGATCGTGCTTATAGTAAGCTCAATATCCAGAAAACTCTCTTCATTCCTTTATAACATAAACAAACCTTTGTAAAAGTAATTGTTTACATGAAATATTCGATTTCGAGCTTGTCCTGATTGTGCTTATAGAAAGCTCAATACCCAAAAAATTCTCATAATTTCTTTATAACATTAACAAACCTTCGAAAAAATAATTGTTTCTTTATATGAAATATTCGATTTCGAACTTGTTCTGATCGTGCGTATAGA
>JAHPZR010013767.1:12500-15000 GCA_019787425.1 Platygyra sinensis
TTTCGTATATCTTTTACAGACTTTACAGAAGCGATAATCTTGGTTATATTGGTGATATGCTTGGGAATTTTAAAAGAACTCACCTGTGTTCAGTGTGAATTGTACTCGTCTTGTTTGCTGTAATCATGGCATTAAAACTTACTCATATGCTGGAGTGCAGTGCATGGAAAGATATATGTAGCCAAAAGTCTAAAATATAATGATTGTTGTTTGTGCAAATATTCTACCGCAGACAAAGTGCTCTATTCTTAACACAATTAGATTTTCTCAAACTGACTGTGTGGCAGATTTTGTGGTTGGAAATATTAACATGGTCAGCATGGAAAAGACCAACACATTTCCAACTCATCAGGTGAGATGAGGTTGTATTGAAGTTTTCAAGGTTACATTTAAGAAGTTATTTGTTATAACTTGACATTTATTGGTAGCACATGCACTTCTTGTTGAAGTTAGCCTATGAAATGCATGTCAATGTCTTTCTAAATAGTGAATTCATGTTGCCCTTTCACGTGTTGCAGGTCACTCTAGCTCCAACAGACCTTCAACCTCCTGTTTCAAGAATTGTACCTGAACCACAACTGGATTCTCAAGAAGGTAAAGTTATTGTTTTTTTATTTTAATATGTACTTTTTGTCCAATGAATTTGCATATAAGATTTCTCCAGTTGTCTTGTATGGGTTGACTTATGTTTATTAAAAATGCCTTGAGTACCTTTCCATTGGTGGTTTGCATTTCCTCATACATGAAACTTCATAATATATTACACTGTAGCTCAGTGCATATTTAGGCACTGACTGAGCACTCCTAGTGGAAGTGAAAGAATATATTATTCATTCATTTCATGAAATATGTTTTTTTTTAACATTTTCAGGAGAAGGGGACATTCCTGATCCTATGGATGTGTATGTTGAAAAACTAGAGGATGGCTTGTTTAAGTGGAAGATTCCTTGTTTCCCAGTTATGGAAGTTGAATTCAAGCATGCTTGGGTCATCATTAATGGCAAGCGCCAGAAGATCCTTTTGTCAAAGGACAGTTCAAGGTTAAAGTGTCCAGTGAGGGTGCGCTGTACTTCACATTGCACCATAATAAAAAGTCAAAATTTTTTTGTAATGTGGAATTACCAAGATATTAAAGATACCACTAGTGCTGAACTCAATGACCCAGAACAGTTGGATTTAATTCCAATATATCAACACTCTAATGTAACACATACTCTGCCTTTTAAAGTTATGGGTGTGGCGTACTCCAAAGAAGCACAGGATCATTTAGAAGCTGCCTATGATCATTTGTATGTTGCAAAAAAAATTGTTTACGCCAAGCTGCTTCCAGAGCCTGAAAATGTTCATGACAACAAAGCAATTGCTGTGTCAATAAAATATAATGATGATTGGTGTAAAGTTGGTTATATTGCTGTCGAGCTAACCAAATATCTACATTCAATGTGGTCTGATGGCTTGGATTTTGAAGTCACTGTAAAGCATATAAAATTTAGGACTACTTATCTGAAAGTAGGTTTTTATATCACTATTAACCTAACCAGGAAAGGAGAATGGGAGCCTGAAGTGATCAGAGCTGCCAAGAAAGTTCAGTGAATATCACTGTGACAATTATACTCTAGAGAGATTACTATATTTAAGTTGTCTTAAAGGAGCAGTGTCATGAGGATTTTGCTGTTTTAGGTCAATTCTGTGCTAAAATAATTATTTCGAGGCTTTAATCATAAACAAAATGCTTCTGTAAAGATACAACGAAGATATCGAATGAATTTCATCAGAATTTAATCAGTTGATGCAGAGACACCTTCTGGCTTTTTATCAAGTTGCCAAGTAGCGTGACAATGCCCCTTTAATGTAAAAAAAAAATGGACAGCCATTTTATGTGACCTCCATTTCTTTCCAACATGTAGATTATCAACAATGTTAGAGTATAAGGACTGCAACAGTTACATAGCAAATAATATTTCTGATTACTACAGTTCTTTATTACATGTGTACAGTAGTACCCCAATAATTCTAACCACTATGAAATTCAGTGTAAACTTAAAGAACAGTGTTTACATCAGAAAGTACAGAAAAATCTTATTCTGCTTCTGCAGTTATTTACATTAAAAATTGCTTCTCCAATAAAATTTTTATTTTCAACTTGAGAGTCACAGTTCATATCTACCATGGGTAAATGCATAGTTCTTATTTCTTACAAGGGCCGATCAAACTCAACAGGTGGGAGAGGCACAGGTGCTCGATGAAAATTGGCCCTCACGGTTAGCTGGTTTTTCTGAGGTAATGAAGCTCTGTCAGCTACGAACACTCCAGGGTCCCCTCGTCTAGACAGAGTCACTCTATCAAGGCGTTCTACCCCATCTTTTGATGGCTTGTTGAAGGATGGCAATGGAAAGTCCCTATAACGTGTTTGGCTTCCAGTCCAATAATAGAAAGGCAAATTGGGGTCACTCTTCTTGGAAAACTCGTTCATTATTTTGGGGAATTCATCATAAAATTC
>JAHPZR010013767.1:17500-25000 GCA_019787425.1 Platygyra sinensis
CATCACCAAGTGGAACAGCTGGGTGGCACTCCAAAGGAATACCTGCAAAATTATAACCAACCAGATGTATTTAAAATTAGTATATACCACACCAGTGAATAGCACTTTTCGCGCACACTGATTAGCTAGCTAGAAGGTGATTAGCTAAGTGCTATTCACCTCAGAACAGCGGAAAAAAAAAAACAAAATGGCTTGTGTAAGTATATTGTCGCAAATGAAGTTACACAATTCACCTCCACTTCGGTGAATAATTGTTAAATATTGGATAGTAATGGGCATTTTTTGTTTCTGGTAATAAAAAAAATGGGCAATTCATGTAAACTGTATACTTGACAAGTCTAGGCTCAGTAAATATTGGCAAGCATTTACATCACCCACTGCTCAGTAAATATTCACCAGTATATTTAATTTGCCTTTAGCAAATGATTGTTATATGTTGAAATATTCATGGCAATAATAAATTGTTATACGTGTATCATGTATGATTACAGTTAATATGAACAGCAACCTAATAATATGAAATGTTATGAGAAATACCTTGTGCATTCAGCCTCAAATATTTTGCAATCTTTGTCACTGGTGTTGATTTTGCCTTCTGCCTGGCATCACTTATTAGTTGAACAATTGAAATAGGATGCTCACTGCCCATGGTGCGAAGAGAATTAAATTCTCCATCAGTAACAAATCCTTAAAACATGACAAGAATAGCAACAAAACCTGAGTTAAGACCAGGTAATGAGGGAATTTTTAGCACATGGGTTGGATGTTTGAATCACTGAGCAACAAACAGGATCCTTAAGCATATGCACTGTCTCTGCACCTGTTAGAGACATGAGAAATGAGATACATGGTGTATCAGATAACAGATACGAGACAACAAGGAAAGCTCCAAGGTCATCATATACATGTAACAATAACAATAACATTGGGAGCACATGTTCTTTCAGCTGCTGCATTTAATGGAAAATGTTTGAATTCATAAGACACGTGGTCTCCATTCTGCATAAAAACACAATTATTATCAATAAGGAAATACTGCACAATACAATAATCATTCTCAGATAGTGTCATTACCAACAACAGTCATTCTCAGGCCAACCATGACTTTCCTCAACTCCTCATAAAGTTCACGCAATTTAGAATCTTTCATTCCTTTAAATGGCATTACTTGTACTGGCAAAGCATAAGGTTTTCTATTTCTGCTTTCATCTGCAATCATGAAAACCATCAAGTGCGTTGCTGCTACCCGCTTCTTCACGAAAAGCTGCTTTGTGTACAGGAGAAGGGATGTACGGAATTCTTGAAGATCTTCGTTTACATCATGTGCTGTCTCCAACTCAAGGCAAGCCTTCTTTAATGCACTAACTTGTTTTAGTAGGTCTTGAAACCCTACTAAGTCCCACGCAAGCCCCATCAACAATGCCTCAGATGGGCTCTTTTTGCCTCTGTGCTTCTCATACTTTGTGCGTGCATCTACCTCTCCTTCCCGTAGGAATGCCAAATCATGATCCAGAATTGTGGAAAGGATCCTCAGATCTTCCAGCAAGACATCAGATCTGTCCTTCAAGCCAAGAAGCCTAGCAAATTCCTTCCGGTTCTGATATTCAGCCCTGCACTTCTCCAACTCACCATCATCAAGGTCTTCATCCCCAGCCCACTTTCCCTTTACACTTTCTCTCAAACCTTTGCGGACATCACAAGCATCAGCCTTTATCCACCATCTTCCACATGGGCTACTTTCATGTGCACTCTTCAGAGCTTGCACCTACAAAGAAAAGAATAGGTGTGGGCTCAAAAGTTGCATCAGTGGCTGTGCTGGTGAGGAAGCAAAGTTTATATGACTCTGTTATTAGATACAGTGTAGAAGGTTCTGTTCTTAGAAATATTACAGGGAACCCATAGGCCCCATTGTATCAAATCAGGGTTCCCAGCACTTAAGTTTTATGACTAGGAAATAGGTTTTTCTAATAAACTGAAGACAAAAGGTAGTTGCCCCTGGCACCCAGGCCCCTCTAGAGATCAAATGACTATGGAAACAAATGACAATAAATATAAAAATATTATAGCTCATCATTACAGTTCACCAGCAATTTTTTTTTTTTTGGTATCATGAACCCACATCAAATAAAATTAACCTGATCAGGCACTGTGCTATAAATGTAACCACTGCTAAAGATGACATTGAAAAGCAGCAATGTTAGGATCTAAATAAGTACATTGTTGATGTAGTGAAAAGTAGAAGACTTCCCCATATCAGATTACATTAACCCTGGAACAAAAAGTTGAGAAAAGAACTGCATATACCTGGATAGAAGCATCTCTAGAAAATCCTGCCAAGCTAATCCTCTTTTTAAGCTGTGTTGGTCCTAGGCCAGCAATGTTAACAAGTGCCTAGGAAATAAATTTACAACAGAAAACACAGCAGTTATAAACAGTAATTGAATGGGAAAACCACCTGATCCCACATGTACACACTTTATACAAATTAAACCTGTAACAGCTACTGTGAAAGTATAACTTGTACCTATTCTCATGATTATATGGATTGAGTACAATTTCCTTTTTTAGAAGAAGAAAGTAGTGCATATTACTAAGTATAATTTTCCATTTTAGTTACCTTTCCTGGTTTGTAGATACCACCATTTAGAGACTGTCTTCCTTTTTGTTGGGTTACGCCATGTCTTTTATCCATTTCTGATGGGTCTACGCCATGTTGTAAAAGCTCATTCACTTCACTGCTACTCAAATTCACCCACAGTGTACTGATATCAAATTCCTTTCTTGTATCCAAATGTGAGCTGTGACTAGCATCCAACCCAACATCTGAAGAACTCTCGGCAACCCCATTATCAGCCAGTACAACATCTATAGCACTCTCATCAACCACACTAGCACCCAACACAACATCTGAAGAATTCTCATCAACCCCATCAGCCAGCACAACATCTGAAGCACCACCATCGACCATAGTAACACCCGACACAACATCTGAAGTACTATCATTGACCACTGGCACACTAGCACCTGACACAGCATCCGAAGCACCCCCATCAACCACACTAGCACCCCACACAACATGTGAAGCACCCCATCGACCACACTAGCACCCGACACAACATCTGAAGCACTCCCATCAACCACACTAGCACCGGACACAACATCTGAAGCACTACTATCCACCCAGCGAACACTCGATGCAACATCTACAGTGGTCCCATGAACCCCACAAGCACCCAACACAACATCTGCAGCATCTGCACTATTCCCTGCATCAACCAACATGACTCCAGGGCTTACATCACATAACACATCTTCTACACCTGAAACTGCTAGTGCCTCGGAAAGAATATCATTTGACACAGGTGCATCACCAATAGTAGCCACATTTTCAGTGCCAGAAGTTAAATCATCCTCATCATACTGCCACATAGGGCCTCGATTCAAAGCAATCCACTTGTGGCCAAAATGTGCCAGCATCGTTTCTTGCCAGACTGCGTAATGGTGTTCCATTTCCAGTTTCACAGCTGACTCTGCATGGAAGAACCTTAAGTTGTAGTCAATTAATCCAAAGGGCATTCGGTCAAGTTTAAGCTTATCTTCGGAGAGGATCTTAGAAAAAATGTACAACAAATTCTTCTTATTATTACAATAAAGGGTGTAGACACCAGATATCACTGTCTCAATAATGTCACCATGAATAAAATGTAGAAAACTCAATCCATATGTGTTCTCAATAAACACCTTGAGCAGGTAGGTGATTAGTTGCAACTGCATTCGCTTTGTCATTGCAGTCTTGAACAGCAGTACTAATTTTAATACAATGTCTCCAATACAAACATTTCCTTCAAGTTGTGATTTTATAGATGGAGAATGACCAAAGATTGGTGAGAGTGGCTGGTCCTGCCGTTTTGAGTTCTTTGGTGTCTGTGGAGTGCTGGTTACAGGAGGCATCTCAAAGTAGTCCACCCCATAGGCATCCTCTGCATCACTTAGTGAGGGATAGGCTTTCTTCAGGTGTTTGGTCACTCGTGTACGGCATGAGGATCCTAGTCACATCAAGAGAAATAAACACATTTTTATATACGTACACTGCACTCATTGGAAACAACACTACAGACTGTTAGCCTAAATGGCACCAAAATTTGGCTAATAAGACTGTGCATCATTACATGTAGTCTCATGTACATAAGAAAAGGATTTTTAACATAAATGCGAGGCTTAGGAGGTATAAATTTTGACATTCCAATGCCAACACCATTTGGGTAAAGTGTCTATGAAGTTAGGTGTTTGAAATCAACTGGTAATTTCATATACAGTTTACACAGTTTTTTTTTTTCATTTAAAGCAGTAGGGGATGGTGGTTGCTTTTGCAAGGTTCAACTGTAGGCTACCATCTTTTACATTCCTCTATATCAGTAATAATTTAAAAGTAAAGGGCACACGCTGTACTCTCTTACCTGAACGTTTAGGCAAATCAGTTGCTTCTGCAATGGCATTTGCACAGCATTCCCAAAACTGTTCATCTTTGGTATTTGGCCACCCATTTGATGCAGCACCATCCCAGTATAAACCAATGTACTGTATGAGAGCCTGTATCTCCTTAGAACACCACACTTTTGGCTTTTCTTGTTCTTCAGCAATCACAGTTGGGTTGCCTTTCCCAAAGAGTGTTTTCCTTATGTGCTGTTTAGGCTGATCACCAGCACCTGGACCTTGGGGTTTTTTGGCCATTTTCTTTCCTGGTTTTCCAGGGGTATCGCCAGAACCAGGTCCATGTTCCCTTTTGTTATTCATGACAACTGATTTGAAAAAAAAAACTACATTTGTATGAACTGCATAATTTAACCCCACAACATAAAAAAGAATATTCTTTATTTAGCAAGAAATCATGTTGACAGAGGAATATAGCAAAATCTCGATGGCAATGAATGAATCCCGGATAAATATAAGCTTACATGCTCAGAGCTTCATGTATTAAAATTTCTATCTTAATACCCATGTGCTGTCCGTCTAGAAAAGCTCAAAGTGGTTCTAGATTATCTCCTAGAGTGTAATAAACATGGTGTTCGATATGAAAGGGACAAGAATTGTAATAGCGGTAATTTTAGATCTCACTTCCCACTTGGCTTCGAATTGTTTCAAGTGCTACCTCGTGGTCTGAAAAGGTGACAAGTCTTCAAAATTCGGGCAAAAGCGAGGGGCGCCCAGGGGCGCCCTCAAAGTTTTACATTCCTATACCTTTCTTTTATATCTTGTCAAATTTTTAAGAACTTTGGACGCGTTGATTATGAGAAAGCGCTCTCTTTTGGTGGAGGGTTTGGACAATGGAAATCGATTGCCATATAGCGATGATTTTCGTCGTTTAATTCTGTCCTAAATATTGGCCGTTTGATAACTGAGTTCACACAAAATGCAAGTAAAAGACTTTAAATCTTAAAACCTAAACATTTAACAGAGAAAGCTGCTCAACCAACTAAGAAAAATTGCTTCGCTTACCTCCAAAAATCACGGCATTGCAGTCTATTTCGTCGCCATCATGATTACGTCACAAAATAATGCATTGCGATCGTAGCGTCCACACCACCTGCTGAGCCCCGGTAAAAAGGAATTTCTTCGCATAAATCGGCATAAAAAATTCATCACAACAGAGGAAGAAATGAATTTTCCTCCACAGTCATAGGTACAAAGTGTTAGAAAAGAAAATGTTGCCTGTCATATCAGTAACATTTCCTGAAAATTTTGCTAAAAAATAATAAATCTGTAATTATTTATGATTTTTAATGTCCGTCTATGTCAATCAAAAATCAAAGTGAGAAAAAAGAAAGTTGTTCTGAAGAAATTCCTTTTTGGTGTCAGCATAGTGGTGAACCTAAGTGAAATGAATTATGAAAAGGGGACCCTCCACCACGCCTACCATTCACTGACAGGCCCCTCTGGAAATACTACAACATAATTGTAGCTAAAAAAAGAAATTTTTTTGCATAAATTAACATAAAATTTTCCTCCACAGTCGTAGGCTATTGTACAAAGTGTTAGAAAAGAAAATGCTGCTTGTCATATCAGTCACATTTCCTGAAAATTTGGCTAAAAAAATAAATCTGTAATTAGTTGTGATTTTTTATGTCCATCTATGTCAATCAATAAAAATCGCAGCGAAAAAAGAAAGTTGTTCCGAAGAAATTCCTTTTTGGTGTGGGCATAGTGGTGAACCTAAGTGAAATGAATCCTGGAAAGGGGACCCTCCACCACCCCTGCCGTTCACTGACAGGCCCCTCTGGAAATACTACAATATAATTGCAATATAATTATAACTTGCTACTTCTGTTACGAAGCATAAAAAACTTATGTAATTTTTTTAGCTTTTTTTTATTATTTTCTTATTTTTTGGATAATAGAAAGACTTAGTTACTTAGATACAGGAAGTTATGGTACCCTATGAATTTAGCTATGATATTCTTCAGAATGGAACTCTTCAAAACAATTCTTAGTTGTCACATGTATTTACTTTCCTTCGCACTGAGGAGCACTACAAAATAAACAAACTTTGAATTCCCCTCTTTTCTTTTTTACACAAACCACAGAGCATCTTTGTACATCAGTGAAACGTGGGATATGGACTGTCTTGAATTCACTTGTGCTCGGGGGGAGGGGCTGGTTTTACTGATGAAAGAACTGGTTGCACACCACATTCTGGGAGATCGCAGAGTAGCCTGACAATCTCTTCCCTAAAATCACCCAAGGAATAATGACTTGGCCTATGTAGATCTACATTATCCGGAAACTTAGCCTGGTGCTCCTTGAAAAGAAGAAAAAAAGAACAAATTTTTCCACCACCTCATGCACTTACGGTTAACATTATTAGTTGCTAAGATCTGGTCCGATCTGTCGACGGCATTCATGTACTTGTTATAATTAGCAATGGCTTTGGGCTGTGAAACTACCTTGGTACTCCATACACCAGTCGTTTTGCATTTCCGGCTGCCCTGACCATGTTCATTGGCATTATCTATGGTAGTTAAGAGGGAAACTACCTTATTATCAATCCACTGAAGAGCCAAACAAGGGGAGACCCTTTCCCAGCGCATGGTTCCCCTTTCCCACCCCTTGGCCCTTTCCTTGCTATTTTTGAGAATAGCTGGAAAGTCTCGTCTGGTCTCCATAATGGTACCAGTGGCAAGGACTCCCTGATTGTACAGATCTTTGAATAATGTTGCAGAAGTATAAAAATTATCTACAAATAAATGATAGCCTTGGTTTAGGAAAGGTCTCGTAAGTTTCATAACTATATCGTAGCCCAAACCATTTGCACTGACATTCTGCCCTGCAGCTTTACCAATGTAAACATTGAAGTCTACAGTGTAGCCATTTAACCTGTCTGCCAGCACCCAGAGTTTGATTCCCCATTTGTTTGGCTTATCTTCGATGAATTGCCTTAAACCTGACATATGCCTAGACTTAACCATGTGCTTGTCTAGAGCTAAATTTTGCTTTGGCTGGTAT